>CAUYLG010049577.1:0-110584 GCA_963573385.1 Cacajao melanocephalus | reverse complement strand
TCTTGCTGATGAGGAGCTGCGATCCCCTGTAGGAGGAGAGGCATTCTGATTTCGGGTGTTCTCAGCCTTTTTGCACTGGTTTCTTCCCATTTTTGTGGATTTATCCACCTGTCATCTTTGTAATTGCCAACTTTCAGATTGCGTCTGAGTGGAAGTCCGGCTTGTTGGTGATAAAGTTTTTTCTATTTCTTAGTTTTCCTTTGGTGGACGCCCCTTCCCTACAGAGCTGGACCTTCCCGGGTTTGGCTGTGCTTGCTGTGAAACTCTCAGTCCTCAGTGTTTCCAATTGCTGTTCTCCTTGTGGGGATGGGACCAGCCGAGCCCGACTCAAAGGGCACCCCGTCCCGTATACTCCACACCGAGAAGCGCCGTGCTGGGGTGCCAGCAAAACAGCTGCGCCGGCCAAAAAAGTCACGCTGGCGACACTTGTGGCTCCTCCGCTGAGAATCTCCCGGTCTGTGGGCAACAAAAATTCGTCTGAAAGTGCGGCGTCCACTTGCTCTCTGCGCTTTCACTGGGAGCTACAATCCTGAGCTGCTGTTAATCGGCCATCTTGGATCTCTCCCGTTTTTCTTTCAATTTCTCTCTGTTGTTCAGATTGGATAATTTCTGTGGCACTATCTTCAATATCCTTGATCCCTTCCTCTGTCATCTCCATTCTTCTATTAAGTCCAGCCAGTGAGTTTTAAATTTTTGTGGGAGGCTGAGCCAGGAGAGTCATTTGAACTTAGGAGGCGGAGGCCCAGTGAGCTGAGACTGTGCCACTGCACTCTAGCCTGGGTAACAAAGTGAGACTCTGTCTCAAAAAATTAATTAATTAAATAAAATAAAATTTTGGTTATTATATTTTTCAGTTCTAAGATGTCCATTTGCTTCTTCTTTATGTCTCTTTTTTCTTATCTGTGACTTTCTAGCTTTTCTGTGTGTTTCAAGAACATTTGCCCTTACTCAATCCAGCATTTTAATAATAGCTGCTTTAAAGTCTCTGTCCGATAATGCCAACGTCTGTTTCATCTTAGTGTTATCTACATGCGCATTACCTTTTCCTGTGCAAGTTGAAAGTTTCCTACTTCTTCACAGGTCAAGTAATTTTGAATGGTCTGCACATTTTGAATACTATGCTGTGGAATTCTGGGTCTTGTTTAAATCTCTATGGAGAATATTTTTATTTTTGTTTTAGCAGATAATTGACCCAGAAGGGCTTGGGCCAAAAGTTTAGGCTTCTGTGGGTTGTGGTTCAATGTAAGTTCTGTTTTCAAAGTCACTGAGTTGGTATTTAAATTTGTGGGCTACCTAGTGGCCAGTCTGAGACCTGGGTAGTGGTTTATTTTGTATTATAGTTGTCAAAGCCCATGATGGGTTAGAGCCATGCTCCTGGAGCTGAAGGATAAGCCCAGGAGTTAATAAACAACTCTATGGGATTGCTTTTCTTAGCAATCTTTATGGTATTTTCCAGTTTCCTGGGGCTCCCCATTTCAGTCATTGAGCCAGAAAGCTAGGGCTGGGCACTTTCCATGGCAATGCCTGATTCCAGGGCCAAGAGGTGAGGGACAGAGAATGAAAGAGAAGCCAGGAGTTCATCTTCCTGGGGGCAACAGCTCCTCCCCTCAGAGAGGAAGGCCTCTCCTCTCTTGGAATTTTGGGCTCCTGTAGGGCCTGTGCAATGCTCCCATGGGATTACTTGTGGGCTGGGATATGAGAGAGAAAAGATTTTTAAAAACAGATTTTCTCCATGCTGTCTCTGTGAATAATAAGACACCCTCCTCCTGTTCCTCAAACCAGAAGCAGCGGGTTTCTCCTGGAGTTCACCGTTAGTGCTGATGTCCATCCAGGTTCCATGCAGGCTTGGTGATACCAGGGAACAAATGGCAGACTCACTACCAGCTGCATGGTACTCCAAGTTCCAGTTTTCAAAGCCCCCAAATAGCTGCTCTATGCATTCCATTGGTTTTAAGCTGCATTCGGTGGGGGAGAGAGTGGAGTATGCTCAGATCATCCCAGAACCAGAAAGCTGTTGTTGATATTTATGTTGCAATTTCATTCATTTTAAAAACAAATAATGTTGGCTTTCTTTACATTAATGTTTATGTTTACTTTCTATTTATGGGAAGTGACACATGATTTAGGTAGGCATATCATATCTCATTACAAAATATTTTTAACAAATGAGCTGATTTTATGAAACAAAGTAAGCAAGACTAAAACAGACCTAACTCTCTGCTGGCTGCCTCCTGGACAGGCCATCCACACTCCCACCTTAGAGTAAGGTCCTTCATGGTCCCATCTGTTTGGAACACCTTCCCTGGCCCCTTCCTCCAGCATTTGCTCCTAGAGGAAGTGTTCAAAGATACAGTGGTTGGGGCAGGGGCCCATGTCTTTTGGAGGCAGCCACTAGAAGAAGTGAGTGAGGTGAAGGAAAGGTCCTCTGAGCAACAGGGTTGGAGGAGAGGGACTGTAGAGGGCTGGTCAGCTGGGCGAGGGGGCTGGGAGGACGTGAGCAGTGGGGGCAGGAGGGTGGGCTCCTCCCTGAGCCTCAGTTTCCCCTATACACAACGAGGATCATGAGCATGGAGAGGCTGTGCACCTGTGTGCCCAGCACAGCATGGGGACTTGGTCTGTACTGTCATTGGCTATGTCACACAACCCACCATGGTCCTTCTCCTGGCCCCATATGTCCTCCCCCGATGGGGCTCTAAGGCCACCTCTCTGGTCCGGGCCCTCAGTTCTCCCCTCGCCCTCCTCTTGCACAGGTTGCCTTCCCGCCCCTCCATGTTTGCTGTCCTCCTCCTGGGCTCCCTGCTCCCAGGCCTCTGCCAGGCTGCTGTTTGCCCCTCCCTTGGAGGCCTTCCCTGACCACTGCTCCACACGGCACTCGCTGCTCAGTCCCTCTCCACCCTAGACCCCGTTTCATTTTCCTCATGGCTTTTCTCCAAATCCAAATCCATGTGTCTTCCCAGGGACTGGGAGCTCCTCTGGGGCACCACCTTGCCTGTTCCTGCTCTTGGCTGCACCCCAGCACTAGAGCAAGGTTCAGCAAAAGCCAGCTGGATGAATGATGAGTGAGTGAGTGAATGACAGCCCCTGGGATGTGGCAGGGGACCAAGCCAGGCAGCAGGGGAGGGGCCGAGAGCTCAGGGGTCCCTGGCCAGGGCTGAGGCTGCTACTACAGGGCCACCAGCCAGGCGGCAGGCAGCTGCAGGAGGGGTGCGGGCCTGTTCTGTGAGGGAGAAAACAAGTGTCCTATTTACCATGAGAATGAATATCAGGCTCTGTGTGGAAATCCCACTTGCCACTGAGATGTGTGAAGCCAGCAGGGCTGGGGACGCAAGTTGTAGCGGTGTCATTCAACTCCCCACCCCCAGCCAGAGGGACCATCCTTCCAGCCCCATGCTACACAGCTGCTGCCTGGTCCTCACCTGCCCCACCGGAACCACCGCCCTGGCCAGGTTCACTGCCCTCCTGATACCTGCCAAAATCACCATCTGGTTTCCTCTCCCATCAAGCCTTCCAGAGGTCCCTGAAGCCCCCAGGGCTGCAGTCGCAAGCCATACCGGCCCCCCAGCAGTGCTCCCCATTTACCCCTGTCCTGCATGGGGCCACGAGACCTCTCCCTCCTGGGCTGCCTGCCCGGCCACCTGCCTCAGAGCCTCTCTCTGCCCAACAGCGAAAAGGGCTTCACAGGTGTATTATGGCACACCCCTGTCCCGCTCCGCTTGTCTTCAGGGCCAGTCAGAACATGGTGGCAGCTGTGGGTCTGCCCGCAGTCGGGGGTCCCTACTTCTGTCCCCTGTCCCCAATCCCCACCTTGCCTGGGGGCCTCTCCCTGCCTGGAGAGTGGAGAGGAGGTGCTGTTGGCACTGCTGCTCCAAACTGGGGTCCCTGAATACCGGAAAGTATGTGGACAGCCCAGGTCAGAAGATGCAGCCAGAGCTGCAGGACTCAAGGACCACACTGTGAGACGCAGCTGGGCTCCCGCCCATCGCATGCAGGCACCCTGTGGCCTTCCCCCAGCCCAGGAGTGGGAACCCCTCAGGCTTCACATCTTCAGAAAGAGAGAAGCCAGGGGAGAACGGGGAGGAAAATCGTTCTCAGAAGCTTAGGGTCTGAGACTCCACAGCTGTAGGACCCTGGGACTTTCTGCTTCGGAGGATCTGGAAGAAGTGTGACCTGCTTCTGGGGAGGGGAGGGCAGGCCATCAACTGCCGACTCCAGAGGCTTTGGCAGTGGCCTCGTGTTCAGACCTGAAAATGGGTGAAAAACGGACACGAATGAGGATCACGGTCCTCCTTTACTGCCCGGAGAATCCAACCCACCCATAAAAGGACAAGAGACAGTGCAGTGACAAGCACCCCAGTGCCCTCAGAGCCCGCCTCTTAGGCCGAGGGTCGTGCTGAAATAACTGCCACGTGCGTGGACTGTCTGTTCCAGGGCAGGCCTCCACAGCACTCGCACTCAGTCCCTGGGACCCAGCCTGTCCCCCGCAGGTCAGCCTGAGCTGCCTGCACACCTGCACCATTGCAGCAGGCACCGTGCAGGGACGCCAGCGTATAGGGCAAAAATAGCCAATTCTGTCTCCAAGTGACTGCATGCGTCACCCACACCTCCTGACAAACACCTCTTCGGCACTCTAGAGAACAGTGAATGCGTAGCAAAAATAAACGCTTTGTTTTCCCCTGTGGCTTCCGGGAGCCAATTCAAAGCCTGATCTTGGGAGGTAAGCCCCTGAGGCTGGACCTGCTTGGCAGCCAAGGTATGGACCAACTGGGGTCTTCTCCACTGCCTGGCCATGGGGTGGGCCCCTCAGCTTTTGGAGCATTAGCTTCCACATCTGTAAAGTGGGCTCATGAGACCCATGCTATAGGCGGGCTACTGGGTTAGGGGTGGGGTCAGTGGGTACACTAAAGGCCTGCAAACATGCAAGGAATCCACACTTCTACCCTCAAATTCATAGAAATAAAAATAATGTTTTAAAAGTCTCAATAGATATAAATAGATCTGTGTGTCCTGCCTTGCCCACCCAGCCAGTCCAATTCACCTAAAGGTGGGCTGAGCAGACAGGCAGAGCCACCTTCTCTGTGATGAGAGCACAGTGGGCAACAGCAGCCACTGGATGATCCAAGCCTGCGTGAGCACTCAGGACCCCGGCATGCCCAGTTGGCTGGTGGTCCCTCCTACCTGCTCCCCCATCCCTTAGATGCCACCTCAGGAAGACTCCCCATGCTCCCCACCTCCCTGTGCTCCCCACCTTCCTGTGCTTACTTCCCTGTGCCCCTCCCCGTGCTCCCCACCTCCCTGTGCTTCCCACCTTCCTGTGCTCCTCACTTCCCTGTGCCCCTCCCTATGCTCCCTGCCTCCCTGTGCCCCTCCCTGTGCTCCCTGCCCTTCTGTGCCCCTCCCCATGCTCCCCACCTCCCCGTGCTCCCCACCTTCTTGTGCTCCTCACTTCCCTGTGCCCATTCCCATGCTCCCCGCCTCACCGTGCTCCCCACCACCCTGTGCTCCCCACCCTCCTGTGCCCCTCCCCATGCTCCTCGCCTCCCTGTGCTCCCCACCTCCCTGTGCTCCCCACCTCCCTGTGCTCCTCGCCCTCCTGTGCCCCTCCCCATGCTCCCCACCTCCCTGTGCTCCCCACCTCCCTGTGCTCCCCACCTCCCTGTGCTCCCTGCCCTCCTGTGCCCCTCCTCATGCTCCCCACCTCCCTGTGCTTCCCACCTCCCTGTGCTCCCCACCCCCCTGTGCTCCCCACCTCCCTGTGCTCTCCACCTCCCTGTGCTCCCACCTCCCTGTGCCCCTCCCTGTGCTCCCCACCTCAATGCCTTTGCCATGCTCTACCCTTTTCTGGGTTGCCTCTTCCTGCCAGTCTGCCAGCCAAGGCTTTGAGGGTCAATGCATCTTCCTTTCCTCTGCCCCACCCCGACTCTGGCAGCTAAGCACAGCCCTCAGGGCTTTCTGTCCCCTGGCAGGACCTGCAAAGCCCTGCCTGGCTCTCCTGCCTGCTCCAGTTAAGTCACCTGCAGTTGACAAGTGGCCTGGGTGTCCTGCATGGGTTGCATAATGCCCTTTTAGACTGCAAATTTGCTGGCTTTATTTATGCACCAGGGGCTTTCAGGAGAATCAGCACCGTCTGCCTTCCTGCAAAAGCTCAGAAGAGCTGGCTACACAGAGCCTGCATTCTTGCCTGGTACTGTTTGTTGGCCAGAGCCAAGGGCTCCCCTTGACTTGGGGATGCCACCACCTCACTGCCTCCATCACCTGTTCCCCTGCCCGGCCTAAGCCTGCTACCCAGCCTCCGGACCAAAGCCTCTGCGGCTTCTCAGGTTATGGGGCATGAAGGGGACCCTGAGGCAGGGAAGGTAGATCCCACACTGGCTCCAGTTGTCGAGGCAGAAGCAGCTGCATGGACATCACTCCCTGGGGCCATTTCCTTCTAGCTGGAGATGTGTCTGTCCAAGGTCTGGAAAATCTTAAATGACAGAGAAATAAGAATTGAAAAAAGAATTTCATTTCTCCCCTAAATTTCAAATTTGGGGGAATGGGTTAAAACCTGTGCAATTTTTCATCAACTGTGATCCATAGCATGGAGGCTCAGGGGTGGGGGGCCCAGACGTGGGGGTGGTCTCAAAAGTCGAGGAGGTGTGGTCCTGCTGTGGAGGGCCTGGGGCAGGTTGCTGCTGCTCTCAGGGGCTCCTTCCCCTTGGAGATGGTGGGTGCCAGAGAAACACTCAGTGCCCAGCATGGAGCCTGGGGCATGGTGTGGGCTTGATGAATGCTGGGTGACATCGGGCACACTGTTTATCTGAAAATAACTCCAAAAAGCAAAGAGCCATTTAAATTCTTCTCATTCTTGCTATAAGAGGAGGCTCTCACAGCTAAACTTTAACAAATTTGTCATCGTCTTTTCTGGGAAGAATGAGGGAAGATGAAGTCATCAGTTTATGATAAAACAAAGAAACATACTGTTTTCTCTGGCTTCCCTCAGAAACTTCGAGCAGGCAGAGAAAAGGCCCTTGTCAGAAAAGCTGGGGAGATGCGTGTGCGTGCATGCGCATGTGTGTGCATGCATGTGAGTGTGCGTGTGTGGGGTGCATCTGAACCCCCAGGCCAGTGGCTCCACATGGAATTGTGGGTCCACTCGCCTCCCTGAGCCGTGGTCCACAGCCAGCACCCGGACAGCATGCACACAGATCATGCACACGCCACTATGATGGTTCCCTCTTGACTTTGCTGCACAACAGTTCTGTGATCTGCATTTCCCAGAAAGGGAAACTGAGGCTCAGAGAGAGGAACCGACCTGTGCTATGCCACTCAGCTACAACATGAGGTCATGAGACTGCCTCACCCACTCTTGTAGATTTGAACTGATATTGGGTTTTACCATCTTCTTAGAGTGGGCTTAGGGTTGCGAGGCACAGGGACTCTGCGTCAGACTTGAGAAGTTCTCCACACAGAGGGATCCTGGCAGCTCAGGTAGGGAAAGGCTCCAGAGGCCACCACCTGCTGCCCAGGGCTCCACACCAGGGACCCAGCTGCTATCCTGAAAGACATTCCAGATCAGGAGCAGATGGTGTGAGAACCCAAGTCCTGTGTAAGAGATCACTTGGCTATGGCCAACTTTCCAGAAGCCAGCCTGGCCTAGCCTCTAGGGTCAGAGCCTCCCAGCGCTGGGGAAAGGCTGGGCAGAGGCAGGCACTGGACACCCGCACCCACCCTCAACTTGCTCAGAGGCCCTCAGACACCAGAGGAGCTTCTGGAAAATGCAGATGTCCAGGCCTCACCCCAGCCCCTTGCAGCCCTGCTGATCCCCAGGTTCCTCCTGGCCATATCCTTGAAGTAGAGAAGGAGCCTCAGATTTAGGGTTTCTTGGGCACACCTGCTGTGTGCAGCCCCCGAGTCCTGCTAAGAGCCTGGCCTTGGGCTCAGGACTTCGGGCCGTGAATGTTGCATTTCAGTGCGTGTTGAAGGAGCCACTCCAGGGTCACCTGTGGGACGTTTCCCAGGCCTGAGAAGTCCCTGTGTTGTTCACATGCTCATGTCCCCCACTTCAATCCACAGTTAAAAATGACCACTTCTCCCCGCCAAGAATATCTATGAACTCCAGTGTGCTAGTGATATGCCTTTAAAAATTATTAAAAGAAACATTTAATAATGGCTGGAGACAGTGACATTACTGTGTTCAATCATCAGCCCAACCCAAAGAGGCCACATCACTGGCCACAAGGAGACAAGGACACATGGCTGTTGGGTAGGATGGACTTAAGGACCTCCTGGTTTGGGGTCTCTTAGACGAATGTCCCTTGGCCTGGGCCCTGGTGGCCATGCCTCCCAGAGAACAGGTGCGCCCTGGAGGCAGAGGTCCCAGCCCCAGGCCTCCCCGCTCCTGCAGGCTTCTGGTAGTCAGAGCACCCCCAGGAGGGCACTTGACCCAGCCACGCTGAGTACCTGTTTTAACATCGCAAAGACTCAGCTTCACCTGAGCACATCAATCCAGCCATCAGAATAACGACTGCTGGCCAAGTCTCTGCTGCTCTGGGCTCTGCATGAGGCAGGCTCAGCACCACCCATCACACCCTCCTACCCCTCCCAGGACCAGATATGGAGGAAAGGCTGCCTGTGCGGGCCCAGCCGTGCCACTCAGGTAACACAGGGCCTTGGTTTTCCAGGGCTAATACTTTTTTCCAGAAAAGATTCAGCTGCAGCAGAGGATATGAAAGCATGACTGCTCTGTGGTGCCAGCTGTCAGGGTTGGGCAGGGGTCAGTCCTGCCCATGTCTCCTCCTGGCTTCTGCACAGCCCAAGACAGGGCCCCTGAACCTGGCCTCCAACTCTTGCCCCACCTTGGCCAACCTCCCAGAGGAGGGGGTTGCAGACAAGAGGGGCTTCCAAGGGACGGCAACTTTTGCCAGCACAGAGGAGGACCAGGGTGAGGTGAGACTCTCAGAGCCTGATGGAAGGGCTGGATGAGGGGTAGTGGGATGGGGGGCTGGCTGGGCTACTTCTGGAAATGTCCAGCCCCGTAGATGATGCATTCAAACCATCTGCACATCAGCCCCTCAGCCCGGCAGCCAGGGGCTGCTTTCCCTTTCTGGCCCCACCTCCCTATGCAGTGAAGGGACTGGCCTGCCTGGCTCACCCAGCAGCTTCCCCAAAGATGCAGGCTGTTCCTCAGCGCCATTTTTAACCTTCCTTAGTCCCAGCAGCGCCAGCAAAAGCCCTCAGGTGAGTGCCTGCATGATCTGCCTGGCTGGGCCGCAGCAGTCCACGGGCAGGGCAGAGCCGGTATGCCACGAGCCCTGCTGTGCTGGAGGGGGACCTGGGCTTCCTTCCGGGTTTCCTGCCAGGGCTCAGGCCGGCTGCAGCTGTCCAAGGTCATGGCCTCTGCAGCTTCTGTCTGCCCAGCATCTGTTCTCGCCACTGACAACAGAACCCATTTGTCTTCCCTCGCTTGTCTGTGGCAGGAGGACATGGCCCTGGTGCCACTTGGGGAAGGAGTTGCTTTGGTCTGTGGTGGCTTGGGATGGCATGTGATCCAGGCCCAGCCATTCAGTGCCTTTCACCTCCTCGGCCTCTGGGATAAATCCGTGGTCAGGCATGCCACCTGAGTGGGCCACCAGACTTAGTTCTCGGGACATTTATTTGAACTGTCTGAGCAGAGCCTCTCTCTCTGCTTAGGGCGGGTAAGGACAGAAAGTAAGTGTGGAGCTGGTGTGGCCTTTCTTGTGAAAGGAGCCCACATGGAGGAAGCAGAGCCAAGAGTCACAGAGACTAAGACCAGGTCCTACAACCAGCCATGCCTGAAGCCCACCCTGGGCTTTTGTTTTTTTTGAGACGAGTTTCACTCTGTCACCTAGGCTGGAGCACAGTGGCATGATCTCGGCTTACTGAAATCTTCGCCTCCTGAATTTAAACAATTCTCCTGCCTCAGTCTCCTGTAGCTGGGACTACAGGGATGTGTCACCACATCCAGCTAATTTTTGTATTTTTTGTAGAGATGGGGTTTCACCATGTTGGCCTGTCTGGTCTTGAACTCCTGACTTCAAGTAATCTACCCGCCTCAGCCTCCCAAAGTGCTGGGGTTACAGGCATGAGTCACCACACCCGGCCATCCTAGGGCTTTTTATTTACAGAAGCAAACGCATTCTCTAAGTCCTTAAGTCTGAGTTGGGTTTCTGCACTTGCAATAGAGAAAACCTAACACACCAGTCTCTGAAGTGTGTCATCATCAGCTGGTGCGAGGTTCACTGGCTGTCCACGCAGGCTGACCAGAAGGCAGGTGTGGGTCCTTATTGGCCATGAGGCCCTGGGGTGTCACTTTCCTCAGACAGCCTCATTTGTAAAAGGGCCTGATGCACCCCAGGCTGATATGTTGGGGAGACCTCTGGTCTAAAACTCAACAGCAGGAGGGACTGGAGAATATTCTGAGGCGGGCATAGGTGCCAAGGCTGGGAGGAGGGAGCAAGCCAAGGAGAGCAAGGTCTGAGGGCTGAAGCAGGATGAGGAAGACCCCGCGCCATGGGGCCTGGGGCAGGGAGTAGGTGGGTTTAGAACCATGGGATAGCCTCGGAGCATCTCTGCCTGCTGAGTGAAGAAAAGGCTGGGGCTAGAGGCAGAGTTGTGGGTCTGGAACGAGCTGGAATCAGGGGCTTGCAGCCCAGTGGCTACATTCTGCACAGATTGGGAGGGTGGCATGTGTGGGCCAAGCTGATGTTTGGATGGAGGAGGCGGACTACTGACATAAAGGGAGCACTCAGCTCCTGGGGTTTGTGCTTGACCCACCTGGGAGAGTTGCCTGAGACGAGGGAGGCTGCAGGGAGAAGGGGGTGGTGGGAGGTAAGAGCAGCAGGAAGCCCAGGGATGGGAGGGGGCTTGGAAGCCCAGAGGGCAGCATTTCAAGAGAGAAGGGCTGATGGGTGGGCCAGGGGTGCACAGGGAGGGGAGGAGCCCAGGGAGCCCATGGTGTGCTGAGCAGACCAACCCAGGACAGGGGCATGAAGGCAGAAGCCAGCCTGAACCAACACTTTTGACCTCAGACCCAGCAATCATCCTAAGGAGCTAACCCAGCAAGAAAGCAGTGATCAATACAGCACCTGCCAGGGCAAGGAGGCTCCCACACTGCTGAGAGGCTAGGGGGGAGACACATCCTGCCAACAGGGTGCCAGGTAGGAAAACTGTTGTCTCCATTAAAGGAATACCCAAAGGGACCCTGAGGAAGAAGCTGAGTTGCTAAAGGAAAGAAGCCAAACAATGCACGCTATGCTTTGGAGGAATGGATCTTTGCAAAAGAAAAATGTACATCTCCATGTACCCAGAGGTAAGTCGTTTACATTAAATGATAGAAGACACATGATCTGGAACTGGGGGACTGAGAGGTGTCAGTTTCCTCCTTTACCCTCTCTACATTTCTGGCTTTGCATCCTTCAATGAGTTTTTATTACTTTTACCAACAGAAGAGCACAAAGGAAAGGAAAGACCAGGCAAGAGGCCAGAGAGGAGGTGGAGTGCAGTGACGGAGCTGCAGGCCAGGCGGGGGGCAGGCTAGGGCCACCCCAACCCCAGGAGGCAGTGACCTGCTCACGCTGCCTCCAGCACATCCACCAGCAGCTCTGGGGGAAAAGCCAGCAGTCAATTACACACAGGCGCAGCCGCCTGTCTCCAGCCACTCTCAGTCTGCGGAGGTAATAACAAGTAGAACCATTTAGGACACGCTTGTGTTCAACAAAGAGCAGGTCTGATTGACTCCAAGTCCGCTGTCGACATGGAGGCTGGCGGAACGGACAGCCTGGCCGCTGCTTTCAGATTTATGACAGCCACAGAGCCGCCTCTTTCCTAAATCCAGTGCCACCACTGCTGCTGTTTGAGATGAGCTCCAAGACCCAAAGCAGTCAGAAGACAAACTGGCTGGTGCATCATGCTTTAGTTTGCAGTCAGACTGACATGTGCACAGTACTTTATAGTTTGCAGAGTCTGATATGTGTACCTGACTTTGCAGGGTCCTTTCAGAGATGTCATTGCTCCCGAGTCCAAGGTCCCTGCCCAGAGGTGCAGTGAGCGAAGCCACTGCCCCAGATTGACCGCCGGTGGAAGCACCCCAGGGCTTGGCTCTCACTCAAGGAACGGCTGAACCCATTGCCATAAGCAGGGTCCCTGGTGCCTCCAGCTTCTCTTTTCAGCCATCATTGGTGTGGTGGTGGTGTTTACCTTTTTATTGGAGTATAATCTACATTCTGAAAAGCACACATACTTGAAATGTGCAGCTAGATGAGACTTCCCAAGTGAACCAGCACCCAGATTCAGAAGGAGAATATTTTCAGACCCTAAAAAGTCCACCTGTGCTCATCTTCATTCTCCAACCTCTTAATTTCAATTGCAAGGAAATACTAAGAGAGATCCCCATGTAGGGCACTGTCAATCGCTGTTCAAACAAAACCCAAATGCGAGGGATAACCATGCAGGGCACTATCACGGTTCAAACGAAACCTGAAATGCATCATGCCCAGGTGGGTACCCGTCCTAAATGCACGAGCAAGAAGATGAACAGGGACCCCACGTGGCTGCACTCCCCACATGGCCGTGGACAACTAGCCCAGGGCCCTGCCCCCCACCCCCCATCACTGGCAGTCAGACAGTGCCTCCCCAGGATGTGCCAGGCCTGCTGGGCCGCAGTCTCACCAGGATCAGGGGCACAGGAAATGGCAGCTACCAGATAAACATCAAGACTTAAACAATTCTCATAGAAATGCCTTTAAAACATAATTGAGTGTTTAAAGCAAAAATAACACTGGAGAATGGGATTCATAAATACGTGGAAATGAGATGTATGACAACAGCTTTGTTGTGGCTGAACTGTGTCCCTCCTAAACAGATGACTGAAGTCCTCACGCCAATACCTCCACATGAGGCCTTATTTGGAAACAGGGTCCCTGCAAATGTAATGAGTTAAGAGGAGGCCACACTGGAGTAGAGTGGAGTAGACTCCTAATCCAAGATGACCGGTGTCCTTAGAAGACGTGGGCACACAGGAAGAGTACCATGTGACAGTGAGGGCAGAGACTGGAGTGAGGTGGCTTCAAGCCAAGGAATGCAAAAGATTTCTAACAAGGCACCGGAAGCTGGGAACAGGCAGGGAAGGGTTCTCCTCTTGGGTTCAGAGGGAATGTGGCCTGCTGACACCCTGGATTTCTGGACTTCTGAACTCCAAATGAGAGAATACATTTCTGCTGTTTTAAGCCACCCCGGTTTGTGACACTTTGTTAAGGCAGCCCTAAAATGACACAAGCAGAAGGCTGAGAGTGGAGCGTGGAAGTGATTGGCAGGAGTCTTCATGCCATACATGCAGCAGCACACTATCACCCGGAGGGAGAGTGGGATCAAGATATGGTGGTTGGAACAGTTCTCAGGTGGCCCCCAGATTCCTACCTACTGGTGTACACACCCCATATAATCTCCTCTCCTCTTAGGTATAGGTAGGACTGTGAACATGATGGATGTCACTCCTGTGATTAGGTGATGTTATATGGCAAAGATGAAGGGAGTTTTGCAAATTTAAGTAAGGCCTGTAATCAGTTGACTTTGAGATCATCAAAAGGGAAATTATGCTGCATGAGTGTAACCTAAACAGGTAAGCTTTTTTTTTAAAAAAGGTCAGATACTTGCATCAGAGACTCTCCTGATGGTCTTGAAGAAGCAAGCCACCATGAGTTCTATAGCTGCAAGGAAATAAATTCTGCCACCAACGGCATGAGCTTGGAAGAAGATATTAAAATACAGATGAGACCTCAGCCCCACACGTATGAGACCCTGAGGGGAGAACCAAACTAAGTTTTCCCTAGGCACCTGACTCATGAAAACTCTAAAATAATAAATCTGTGCTTTATATTAGCAAAATCGTTTTAATGTTTTGGGTAGCCACAGAAAAGTAACACAATGAATGACTCCTATATTAAGCACTAAAATAACACAGCAAAGGTGTATAGCTTAAAAATCAACGTAGAATAGGATCATAAAAACCATCCAATTAATTCAAAAGAAGTCAGAAAGAAAGATATAAGGAAGAACATATGAAACAAATAAAAGATAAATATCAGGCTGGGAATGGTGGCTCATGCCTGTAATCCCAGCATTTTGGGAGGCCGAGGCAGGTGGATCTCTTGAGGTCAGGAGTTTGAGACCAGCCTGGTCAACATGGTGAAACCCTGTCTCTACTAAAAATGCAAAAATTAGCCAGGCATGGTGGCACACGCCTGTAATCCCAGTGACTCGGGAGGCTGAGGAACAAGAACCACTTCAACTGGAAGATGGAGGTTGCAGTGAGCCAAGATCGCACCACTGTACTCCAGCCTGGGCAACAGAGCAAGACTCCATCTAAAAAAAAAATGTATATATGTATATACATATATATATATATATATATATATATATATAGCAAGGTGGTTAATTTAAATCCAACAATATCAATAATCACATTAAATGTAAATGTTCTAAACAATCCAATTAAAAGGCAGAGATTTTCAGATTGGATATGAAAGCAAGAACCACATAAATGCTGTTTACAATAACCCAATTTTAAATATGAAGACATAAATAGATTAAAAGTGAAAGGATGAGAAAAGAAAAGAGAGCTCGTAGGTCTATACTATAATTATTTTATCTATATTATTATCAGAACAGATTTCATATCAAATAATAACATAGTAAAGAAGGCCATTTCATAATGACAAAGGAGTCATCCATAAAGGTGACGTAACCATCTTAAGTATGTATTCACCTAATAACAGAGCTTCAAAATACATGAGGCAAGAAACTGATAGAACTGCGAGAATAAGCAAATCCACAATTGTAGCTGAGATTTTTATCATCCATTTCTCAATAATGGACAAAAGAAGCAGACAGAAAATCACGAAGGATACAGAACACTTACACAACATTACCAAAGAACATAACCTGATTGCTATTTATAAAACCCTTCACACAACAACAGCAGAACTCATACGCATTTCAAATGTATATTTAATGAGATAGATTGTATTCTGGACCATAAAAAGGATGGATGCAAGTCATAGAAAATATGTTCTTTTACCACAAAGGAATTAAATTAGATATCATTAACAAGGCAGAAACTAAATAATAATACACTATCAAATAATGTATGGGTGAAAGAAAAAATAATAAAAGGGAGCCAAAAAGTATTTTGACCTGAAGAAAAATGAAAACACAACCTATCATGGTATGTGGGATACAGGTAAAGCAGTACTTACAGGAAAATTTATAGAGTAAAAATGCTTATATTAGAAAAAAGATACATCTCAAATCATCCTTAGCTTCCACCTTAAGAAACTAAAACAAGAAAAGCAAATGAAACCTAAAGTAAGCAGAAGAAAGGAAATTATAATATTCAGAGCAGCGATCAATGGGGTACAGAAGAAAACCAATAGAGCAAAACAATAGAAGTAAAAGCTGGTTCTCTGTGAAGATAAAAAAAATAATAAACCTCTAGTCTGACTAGTCAGGAAAAAAGAATATACAAATTACCAATATCACAAATGAGAGAGGTAATATCACTAAAGTTCTAAAGACATTAAAAGGAGGCTGGATGCAGTGGCTCACACCTGTAATTCCAGCACTTTTGGAGGCCAAGGTGGGCAGATCACCTGAGGTCAGGAGTTTAAGATCACCCTGGCCAACACGGTGAAATCCCATTTCTACTAAAAACACAAAAATTAGCCAGGCATGGTGGCATGTGCCTATAATCCCAGCTACTCAGGAGGCTGAGCCAGGAGAATCACCTTTACCTGAGAGGTGAAGGTTGCAATGAGCCATGATTGTGCCATTGCACTCCAGCCTGGTTGACAAGAGCAAAACTCTATCTCAAATAAATAAATAAATAAATAAATAAATAAATAAATAAAAATAACTAAGTAAAGATATTAAAAGGATAATAAGAAAGTATCATGGACAACTTTATGCCAATCAATTGACAATTTAGATGACATGCAAAAATTATTTGAATGATACAAACTACCAAATCTCAGAAAAAATAGATAACCGGAATGACTATGTCTATCAAAGAAATTTAAACTGGAGTTAAAAACCTTCTCATAAAGAACAAGACAAGGCCGAGTGTGGTGGTTCATACCAGTAAACCCAGCACTTGGGGAGGCTGAGGCAGATGGATCACTTGAGTCCAGTAGTTCAAGACCAGCCTGGGCAACATGGCAAGACGCTGTCTCTCCAAAAAATACAAAAATTAGCTAGGCATGGTGGTGCACATTTGTGGTCCCAGCTACTTGAGAGACTAGGTGGGCAGACAGATTGAGCCTGGGAGGTCGAGGATGCAGTGAACCAAGATTGCACCACTGCATTCCAGCCTGGGTGACAGAGCCAGACCTAATCTAAAAAAAAAATAAGAAGAAGAAAAAAGAACAAGACAAGAATGCTTGCTTTTACCACTGCTATTCAACATTGTACTAGATGTTCTAACTAGAGCAATTAGGCAAGAAAAAGAAATAGATGGCATTCAAATTAAAAAGTAGTAAAACAATCTCTTTCACAGGTGGCATGATCCCACATATACAAAATTCTAAAGAATCTACAAAGAAACTATTAGAGCTAGAAAACAAATTCAGCAAAGTTGCAGGATACAAGATCAACAAACAAATATTAGCTGTATTTCTATATATCATCTATTAATGCTCTGAAAAATGAATTAAGAAAACAATTATATTTATAGTAGCATCCAAAAGAATAAAACACCTAGGAATAAATTTAACCAAGAGGAGAAAGACCAGCAGACTGAAAACTATAAAATATTATTTACGATAAATTAAAGAAAGTTTAAATAAATGGAAAGACATTTATGTTCATGGGGTCTAAGATTTCATATGGTAAACATGGCAGTACTAATCAAAATGATTTACAGATTCAATGTAATGTCTAGCAAGATTCCAACAGCCTTTCTTTGCAGTAATCAAAATACTCATTCTGGCCAGTTACAGTGGCTCATGCCTGTAATCCCAGCACTTTGGGAGGCCGAGGCGGACTCAATCAGTTGAGGTCAGGAGTTCGAGGCCAGCCTGGCCAACACAGTGAAACCCCATCTCTACTAAATACACAAAAATTAGCTGGGTGCAGAGGCACATGCCTGTAATCCCAACTACTCAGAGGTGGAAGGTGGAGGTTGCAATGAGCCAAGATCCTGCCACTGCACTCCAGCCTGGGCGCTGGAGACTCAGTCTCAAAAAAAAAGCAAAACAAAATAACCACCCCCCCCAAAAAAAAACCTATCCTAAAATACATATGGAATTGCATGGGTACCTAAATAGTCAAAACAATCTTGAAAAAGAACAAAGTTGGAAGATTCATACTTCCCAATTTCAAAACTTACTACAAAGTTACAGTAATAAAAACAGTGTGGTACTGGCCAGTTGATTTTTGAAAAGGGAGCCAACATAATTAATTCAATGAGAGAAACAATGGTCTCTTTGGTGCTGGGACAACTGAAAATCCATATGCAAAAAAATAAAATTGGACCCCTACCTCTTACAATATATAATTATTAATTCAAAATGGATCAGAGACCTATATATACAAACTGAAACTATAAAACTCTCAGGAGAAAACCTGGGGGGAAACATGGATTTGGCAATGGATACAACCCCAAAAGTGTGAGAAACAAAAGAAAAAACACAAAAACTAGATTTCATCAAAATTAAAAAAACTGTGTTCATCAAAGGACATTATAAAGTTAAAAGATAAACTACAAAATGGGAAAAAAATTAACCAAAAGGAGAAAGACTTGCACACTGAAAACTATAAAATGTTATTTAAGAGAAATTAAAGAAAAAAATAAATGGAAATATATTCACAAATTTATATGTCTGTAAGAGTCTAGTATTCTGAATATTTAAATAACTCCTAGAACTTAACAAAGAAAACACAAATAAGCCAATTTTTTAAGAAGCAGGGAAAAGACTTGAATAGACATTTTTCCAAAAGAGATATACAAGTGGCCAAGAAGAATATAAAAGCATATTCCACATCATTAGTCATTAGAAAAATACACATCACAAGCACAGTGAAATACAACTTTACACCCACTAGGATGGCCATAATCAACAAAACAGAAAGTAATAAGTGTTGACAAGGATGTGGAAGAACTGGAAACCTTGTGTGTTGCTGGAGAGAATGTGAAAGGACAGTTTGACAGTTCCTCAAAAAGTCAATTATGGCATTACCAAATGACCTTGCAATTCCACTCCCGGTTACATGCCCCAAATAACTGAAAATGGATCCTTGAACAAATTCTTGTACATGAGTGTTCATAGCAGGACTACCTTCAATAGCCAAAAGGGGGAAACAGCCCACTTGTCCATCAACAGATGCATGGATAAATAACTGTGATACAGGCATACAATAATATATTCAGCCATAAAAGGAATCAAGTACAGATACATGTCACCACATAAATGAACCTCAGAAACATTACATTATGTGAAAGCTGCTTGACATGAAAGGCCAAATGCCACAGGATTCCATGTATATGAAATATCCAGAATAGGCACATCCATAGAGAAAGAACACAAGCTGCTGGCTGACACGTGGGAAGTGGAGGGTAGTGAGGAACTGCTTAATGAGTATGAAATGTTCTTTCGGGATGATGAAAGTGTTTTAGAATCAGACAGAGGTTGTGGTTACAGAACCTTTGTAATTTATTATATTAATAGACTAAAGGAAAAACCACATGATCATCTCATAGGCTCGAGAAAGCATTAACAAAATCCAAAATTCGTTCCCAATAAAAACTCTCAGGCAACTAATAATAGAAGAGTAGTTTCCCAACCAGATAAAAGGCATCTGTGAGAAACCTGCCGCTTACATCGTACTTAACAATGAAAATTGGAATGCTTTCTCTCTAAGATCCGAAAAAGGCAAGGCGATCCATGTTCTTCCTTTTAAAATTTCAACGTTTATTTTAGATTCAGAGGGTACACGTGCAGGTTTGTCACATGGGCGTATGGCAGGAAGCTGAGGTGTGGAGTACGGACCCTTGTCTTCCTCCTCGTCTCCCTCTTTACTGGTCCCCAGTGTCTACTGTTGCCATCCTTATATCCACGGATACCCAGTGATCTACTTTCAGTGCTTGTATTCAACACCGTATGGGAGCTTCAGTCTAGTATCGTAAGGCAAGAAAACGAAACAAAAGGCATCCAGATTGAAAAAGAAGGAAAAAGACTGTTTTTATCTGCAAATGATGTGATCATCTGTATAGAAAATTCTATAGCGTCTGTACCAAGAGCACTATAATGAATAAGTGATTCCATCAAGATTCCAAAATATGAGATCAATATATAAGCATCAGTCGTATTTCTACATATCAGCAACAAAATGTTGGAAATGGAAATTTAAAAATACTATTTACACTACATAAAAGATGAAATACTCAAGTCTAAACCTGAGCAAAGACGTACAAGAGCTGAAGATGGAAAACTGCAAAATACTGCTGAGAGAAATTAAACACGTAGGTAAGTGTCTGTGGGTCAGAAAACTCAGTATTATTAAGACGTCAGTTTTCTCAAATGGATCTATAGACTTTAGGAATTGATAAGATGATCTAAAATTTATTTTAAAGTGCAAAGAACTAGAAGAGCCGAAAGTATTTTGAAAAAGTAGAACAAAGTTAAAGTCCTTATGCTAATTGTCTTCAAGACTGAGAGCTACAAAATCAAGAGACTGGGGTAATGGGATCGAGATTGGCAAAGATCAACTGAATAGAGTCTAGAAATAGAGTCACAAATATAAATGGTCAAGGGAATTTTTTTTTTTTGAGACGGAGGCCCTCCAGCATAGGTGACAGAGCGAGACTCTGTCTAAAAAAAAAAAAAAAAAAAAAAAAAAAAAAAAAAAAAAAAAGAAACAACAGTAAAACCAACAAATATAAAATTTCAAGAAGAAAATGTAGGAGAAAAATCTATAAATTTGAGTTGGGTAAAAATTCCTTAAAGACCAAAACATGACTTGAAAAATTGATAAAGTAGACTTAATTGAAATTAAGAACTTGTGCTCTTCAAAGGACGCCATTGAGAATAAAATGGCAACCACGTAGTGGGTGGAAAACTTATAAATTACCTATTTGATGAAAATAACTCTCAGAAAACAATAAGAAAATGAACCCAATTAAAAATGTGCAAAATATCTGAACTGACAGTTCATCAAAGAAGGTTTACAGATGGCAAATGGCATAAGAAATGATGCCTCATCTCATTAGTCATCAGGGGACTGAAAATTGAAATCACAATGAGATACTACTGTAGACCTGTTAGAATGGCTAAAATTTAAAGCCTGACAATACCAGATGCAGCAAGGATGTAAAGCAACTGGAATTGCCAATATGGCTAGAGAAAGGTACTGGCTCAACCACTTTGGAATAGAATTTCTCAGTTTTTAAAAACATTAAATGTGAACCTACTGTCTGACCTGGCCATTCCTCTGGTAGGTATTTATCGAAGACAAATGAAACACATGTCCACACAAAGATTTGCTTATAAATGTTCACAATGGCTTTATTTACAAGAGTCTCAAAGAGTGAGGCACCCGAACATGCATCAGCAGACACAATGGTTCCCTGGATTAGTTTCTTATTGCCATGTAACAAGTTAGTACAATGTAGTGACGTAAAGCAACATAAATGTACCATCTCCCAGTTCCTAAGGGTCGGGATTCTGGAACATGCTGGGTGGGGCTCTGCTCAGGAGCTCACAGGCTGAGATCACGGTGTCAGTCAGGGCTGCTGTCTCACCCCAGCCTGGGCATCCTCTTTCAAGCTCACTGGCAGTTGGCAGCATTTGTTTACTTGTGGCCGTGAGCCTCAGGCCCTCATCTCTGAGAGGCACCCACTTTCTCCACAACACAGCAGTTTACTTCCTCAAGGCCAAGGGCAGAGTCTCTCTCTAGCTTCATGTCTGTCTGACAGCAGGAAGGACCGTGCTGTCAGATTAAAGGTTTGCCTGATTCAGTCAGGCCCACCTGGGACAATCTCCCTTTCGGTTAGCTAAAAGTCAACTGACTAGCGACCTTAATTACATGGGCAAAAAATATTTCTGCCAAATAAGATACCTACTAACCTAACATCTCCTTGCAATCAGAGGTTCCTGCCCCACCCCAGGGAAGGACATGTACACCACGGGGCAGGAATCTTGGGGCCACCTTGGAACCCATACAACGTAAACACGGCTCAGCAATGGACAGGAAGAAGCTCCTGACACCCACAACACGGATATATTCTAAAATGATCATGCCGGGTGAAAGCGGAGGGACGGATGAGCTCAGTGTCTTCGCTGGGGTGAGGCTCCCATGAGTGTTCACATAGGCCGGCACACGTTGTTTCCTGTACATCAGTCACACAGCTGCTTGAAAAAATAGGCTTATAAAACCTGGTATTTGATACAGTTATTGGAAAACTTTTAAATGTGTTTTTCAACTATAATTTTCATGAAATCTATATATAGATCAATTATTTCTCATGAAAACAACATCGGAACTGATGAGCTGTAAGCAGAAACTACACATCAATTTCAAAGACAGAAAAGAGAATGTAAAATAAATCGTTAGTAACTTTTATAGTGACTACATGTAGACATGATAATAGGTTGCATATACTGGGTTAAATAAAATATCTTCTTAATGTTAATTTCACCTTTTTTAATGTGGCTATTGAAAAATTTCAAATTAGGCCAGGGGCCCTCAGGGTATTTTGATGGGACAGAAGTGCTACAGATCTGACTACCCTGGGGGAAAAGTTGGGGAGGGACATGCAAGGTAAGCGACATCCTAGGGATACAAATAGCCCAGCCAGGACAGGGGGACTCTACAAGACAAGTGTTCCCATCCCCTAACAAACCAACAGAGTGAAGACCAAAAAACAAATAAAAAACCAACCAAACCAAAAGAACTGTTATAGTATAAAAGAGGCTTAAGAGACATAAAAATCAAATGTAATATGTGGGATGTGGATCTTTTCAGATTTGAACAAACCAACTGTAAAAAGATATTTTTGAAGTAAAGGGGACATCTGATTACAGACTGGCCGTTAGATGATATTAAGAAATTATTATTAGTTTTGTGAGATGTGTCAATTGGCATGAAGGTTACGTAGACAAGGTCCCCATCAGTCCAGCAGGAATCCACACTGTGTCTCAGATTTGCTGTAAGCACCTAACGTTTGGGTGGCGATCAAGGAAGATGAGCCGAGCATTGCAGCCTGGGGGCTGGGAGATGGGTGTGCGGTGATTCATGTTCTTCCTAGTCTGTATGTGTGTTTGTGGTTTTTTTATTATTATTATTTCTGCACGAAAAGGTTGATAAAAAGAGAGAGACTTTCTCCCTGAAACTCCACTGGATCTGGATGTGGTGTGACCTTGGGCTGCCCTCCCTGCTTGCAGAGAGCAGGACCACTGGGACTTCCTCCCTGTGTGAGCTGGGCGGGGATGGCAGCCGAACGCGCAGGACTGGGCGCTCCTCTGTCTCCTCATTAAGGTGAGTGGCAACGCCACTGATCGCGTTCATTATGTGAAATGTGCATCCGTCAACAGCTCTGCTTGTGAAATTGGTTACAGTGTGATAACCTAATTTGTTCCTCTTTCTTATACTCTCTGTTTGCAAAACAGAAGTACATTTTCCCTGGCAAACATTTCAAAGACGGTGACATGCAGACACTTAAGGTCCTTTTCATCATCCAAAGTGCTAATACAATTTGGCTGCACCCATGCGGAAGCATCTGCACAAATCACAGGCCACCGGGGGCTGTGCTGGAGTCCTGGGAGCAGCTGTCACGCTCTCGCCTCACCCTTTTCAAATCCTTTCCACAACCTGCCTTGTGCACATCCACAAAAGCCACTGAGTGTACCACTTTTTATTCTTAAGGGGCTTGTCAGCACAACCCGCTGGTCAGAAGTGCTCAGCTGGAGAAAAGCCCCCGTGTGGTCAGGACATTGCCACTTCCCAGGTGATTGATGGGCACTACTGTCAGTCCTGGAAAGTTAGGCCATTTTATGAGAGTAGGTCACAGGAGATGCCATCTCCCTACAGGGCTCCAGAGCCCAGTTGACCTTCTCCCCAGCCCGCATGCAGCGGCGGGGGCCAGGGCAGTGGAGTGTGCGGAATGACCTGCTGCAGCTCAGAGCTGCGGCTTCTCCTGGCTCCTCCACCTGCCTCTCTTGTGCTTCGGGTCTGCTGAAGGTTGACAGGGAAACCAGAAAATGGCTGGTGAGGAAGGCCCAGAGCCCTCCTGTGCCAAGGCCATGCTTCCCCTCTGCCTGCAGGATGGTGACCAGGGCGGGCCCCAGTGCCTGCTGCAGAGAACAGCCTGGAGCAGCAGGGCCTCTCAAGCTAGGGGCCTTGACCCTGGCTCCTCCCTCCTCTCCTTCTCCCAACACACACGTGGCCTGACTCCTGTTTGACCTTGGAGAGCAGCTGGGGCATCGCATCCTCCCACCAGTGTCCCCGGAGCTAACTCCCACTGCAGCCTTCACACAGACATGAGCTCAGGGACACCTTGAGGGACCTTGCAGGGAGGTGCCCTGAGGCCCAGGGGCCTGACTAACTCAGTGGTCTCTGAACTGAGAAGAGCATCTGCAGAGTACAGACCAACAGAAGGAGCATGGGAAGAAGACATGGGAAGTCCCTACAACATGACTGTGCTATGTAACATTCGCTACATGAAAAGCTTACCTGTAGCATACACGTGCGTCATAAAGCACAACAAATCAGACACCTGCAGGCCCACCACCTGGCGAGGCAGGGGCACGGCAACAATCACCCGTCATCCTCCTTGCCCACAGATCCTACCCTTCCAGGTCCCCACTATCAGGAATATGATTAAAAACATTTATTTATTAAGGTATGACTGACAAATAAAAATTGCATTTATGGTGTCCAATGTGAGGCTGAGCTAACTGACTTCTCACTTGGCATATTTTCCATTTTTTTTGTTGTGTACAACTTTAAAAAATTCATTTAAAAACATTTCTTCCTTAACTTTTCAATAGAATTCCCTAGGGAAGCTTCCTGGGTCTGGCATGTTCTGTTTGGGAAGCCAAACAGAACATGATCAATTCAACTTCTTTAACAGAAATAGTATTGTTCAGCACTGGGCGCAGTGGCTCACACCTGTAATCCCAGCACTTTGGGAGGCCAAGGCCAGTGAATCACTTGAGGTCAGGAGTTCAAGACCAGCCTGGCTAATGTGAAATCCCGTCTCCACCAAAGATATAAAAAATTAGCTGGGCATGGTGGCAGGTGACTATAATCCCAGCTAACTCAGGAGGCTGAGGCAGGAGAATTGCTGGAACCCCAGGAGGACCAGATTGCAGTGAGCTGAGATCACATCATTGCTCTCCAGCCTGGGCAACAGAGTGGGACTCTGTCTCAAAAAAAAAAAAAAAAAGAAAGAAAAAAAAGAAAAGAAAATAGTATGGTTCAGGTTTTCTATTTCTTCTTAAGTCAGTCTTGGTAAGTTGGTAAGTTATGTCTTTTGGGGTATTTGTCCATTTTCTCTGAAGTATATGAAATGTATTGGTGTGAGGTTCTTCATAAATATCCCTTGTTATCCTCCCCACATGAGTAGAATCTGCAGCGATGGCCCTTTCTCCCTCCTGATATTGATAATTTGTGCTTTCTCTTTTTTTGTCTTAGTTGGTCGTGCTAGCAGGCAGTCAACTTTATTCACCTTTTGAAAGAGGTTTGTTTTCTCTTTTATCAAGCTCCATTCTCACAAGACAAAGTTTAAAAAGAACTTGGCACACCCTGCTTGATAGGAAACACTCAATAAAAATTCTGTACTGCAAAGCAACATCTAGCTGCAGCGTTTCTGAGTAACACCAGGGCAACAGTACCCAAAGAGTCTGAGGGTTCCCAGGACCCGACTCCACCCCAAAATGTGGAGCTGGGTGTGCTGCCTGCGGCTGGCATTGTGAGACTCCCTCAGACCTCACCACAGGGCAGGGCTGCTCTCACTGCTGGCCAGCCAGCCTCTGATGAGTCTCCTTGGTCCCTCTGTAGCACAATCCCCAGAGAGTCCCATCTGGGGACTGTGTCGGGAAGCAGGGGTGCGTCAGGCACATGGGAGCTCTCTGCCTTGCCTCCCTCATCCAGCAGCCACACATCTGTGAATCACTCAGCAATGGCTGGGACAGGGGGGAGCCCTAACCCTGGGACAGCAAAGGGAAGCAATGGCAGGATCCAGCTAAATCCTCCTGAGTTAGCTGGGATTACCGTCACCTGCCACCACCCCGGCTAATTTTTTATCTCTTTGGTAGAGACGGGATTTCGCATTAGCCAGCCTGATCTCAAACTCTTGACCTCAAGTGATTCACCCTGAGGGCAGTGATGGCCTCGGACAGTGGACCCAGGCTGGACAGAGAAGCCTTGGGGGTTAACAGAGAGGCGCTCCTGGCTGAGCCCAGCTCAGGCCTGAAACCCGTGGCTGCTCAGCATGTGTCTGTTGGGTGGTCCACGTGATGGACAGATGGGCGCAAGCAGAGAGAGGCCCACAAAGACAGACAGTGAGAGCAGGCCATGCGCTCAAAATAGCCCAGACTGTCAACAGCACAAACCCCAGACAGCAGGCTGAGCTCAAGGCCCAGGCTGGCTGCATGGCCCTGGGATGTCTCCTTGTAGCCCTGAGCCTCAGTTTCCCCATCTGTAAATCGATGGCAGCTGCTGTGGGAATTACCTGAGGCCACAGGCACTCAGCCAGTAGCACTACGCGGGTGTTTAAACCATCACAAAGAACAGTGGTCATTTTAACACTTATTATTTAGCCAGATTGGCACTTTTGAACACTGTTTGGATTTTAAAACAAACAACTAAATAATTTCCTGACCAAATGAACTGGGTAAATATTTCCTCCTCTGCAGGGACACTAATTAGCTAATTCCAAGAGTCTGCACTCGGCCCCACCCTTAGCGACATCCACTGCACGTAAAGCAGAAATTCACCAATCAGGATGCTGGTGTGGGACCAGAAGGCCTTGACTGGCAACGATGGTGCTTATTCAAAATTAATAAACTGAGGTGACCCCTCAAATCCATGAGCCTTTCACAGATTAGTCTGTAGGATTCTTCCCGGCCAGGCGTATGGGGCTTGGCGGTTTGGGGCACCCTCGGTGGCAGGACCCTGGGCAGTAAGGCCCTAAGGAGACTGGAAACAGGCGGGACAAGAGTGCGCCCCCTGCAGGCCCCAGCCACAGACAGCGCTGCCCAGCCGAAGAGGACCAGGACCCTGCTATCATTTCTGAAAGCAAGAGACACATGTTGGGTCCCCAAGAAGGGAAGAAAGTGAAGGCATAGTGGACCCCTGCCTTGTCCAGCTCTGGCTTTAAGAGCCCCATCTGGTGTCTGAGGCCCAGAGCAATCCCAGGAGTGTAAGAATCTCCCAGAGAGGAAGAAATGTGTCTTAGTCTGTTCCTGCTGCTATAACAAAATACCTGAGGCTGGGTAATTTATAAGTAATAGAAATTTATGTCTCACAGTTCTAGAGGCTGAGAAGTCCAAGATCAAGCTGCTCTCTGCTCCACAGAGGGTGCCTCATTGCTGCGTCTTCATGTAGGGGAAGGACAAACAGCTCCCTCATACCTCTTTCTTTTATAGGGGCACTAATTCCATTTTGAAGGTACTACCCATTAAAGGCTCCACCTCTCACTGGCAATTACATTTCAACATATACCATTCAACAATTACGTTTCAACATATAAATCTGTGAGGGACACACTCAGACCATACCAGATGGGTTCAAACTTAGGCCTCCATGATCTGGGTACCTTCTGCTGCTTCTGGGATGCTTTGGGGGGACCTGAATGAAATGGGCATGGCGAGGACCTTTGCCAAGAGAAGAAACCCAGGGAGGCAGAGCTGGGCCCACAGGTCCAGGCCCGGAGGCTGGAGGAGTGAAGGAGTAGGAGAAAGCCCCTAGGAAGGATACCCAGAGGGTGGAAGGGAAACTGAGGCAGGAGCCCAATGGTACCACAGCACATCCTGGCAAGCCTGCTCAGGCCCCTTGAGGTCTCAGCCAAAGGGACCACACCTCTCCTCCCTAACCCCTACCTGCCACCCCCCTGCTGGCAGTCATGAAGCCCCCAGGAGCGGGCAGGATGGGAGAGGTGGCAGGGGGTGCATTTCTCCTAGAGAAGCATCACATTCTGCAATTTTAAAACAATTCTGCCTCAAAACGCTTAGCCTGCATTGAGTTTTTAGGAAAGAGTCCGACAAATCCAGATTGTAGGAAAAAATGGATGCAGAGCTTTCCACAGGGAAGATAAAAAACATGTGGAAGTACTGCTGTAGATTAAAAGGATCTAAAAGACACAGCAAACA
Organism: Cacajao melanocephalus; assembly: GCA_963573385.1. Classification (NCBI taxonomy): domain Eukaryota; kingdom Metazoa; phylum Chordata; class Mammalia; order Primates; family Pitheciidae; genus Cacajao; species Cacajao melanocephalus. The sequence continues at coordinate 83,225 of CAUYLG010049577.1, read as the reverse complement.
TATAAGCCTTCGTCACTGACTGGATCCTGGATTTTAAAATAAGGCCAGAAACGACACTAATGGGGCAACCAAGGAAAGCCGAATGAGGATGGTCTATATATTCTCATGTTAACACTAAATTTCTCTTGCTTTCTTCCTTCCCTCCCTTCCTCCATTCCTCTTCCCTTCCCTGCCTTCCCTTCCTCCCTCCCTCCCTTCCTTCTTTCCTTCCTTCTGAGATGGGATCCCGTTCTGTAGCCTTGAACTCCTGACCTCAAGCAATCCTCCCACCTCAGCCTCCCAAAGCACTGGGACTACAGGCATCAGCGACCTCACCTTGCTCATGTTAAATTTCTTGAGCATGCATTCAAATTGCAGTTTAGTAGAAGAATTTCCTTGTTCTAAGGTGACGCTGAGGTCTTGATTCCTGTAGCTTATTCTTGAATGACTTAGCAAATGTAATGAGTAAATGTTCCAAATTGTTAAAAATTGATGGATTTATTTAACAGATGAAGAGTACACCATTCTTTATGAAGCTTTTCCAAGTAAAAAGGTTGCAGACATCTCTAGGTCCCCAGAGATAATGGCGGCCACCTAAATCCAATCCTGTCCTTGGTAAAAGCCAATATGGACCAAGCAGGAGAGCCAATCAAACCACCCACGCCCATGCCTCCAGCATGAGTAGGAGACAGGGCGCGCACTCCTCTAACTGGTGTGGGTGAGGAAACATACCCCAAACTTCAGAACTGGCTCCAGGGCCCACACTGGCATTGGTGGGGTGAGGGCTCGGGCAGAGGCACTGTGGGAATGAGGAGAGGGGTGCTGGGGCCAAGAACTAAGAAAAAAAGAAAGTCCTTTACCCAGGTGTGGTGGCAGATGCTTGCGGTCTCAGCTACTCTGGAGGCTGAGGTGGGAGGATTATCTGAGCCCAGAAGTTGGAGGCTGCAGTGAGCTGTGATCATACCACTGCACTACAGCCTGGGTGACAGAGCGAGACCCTGTCTCTAAATAAAAACAAGAAGAAGAAAGTCTCACTCCACATGAGGAAACAGAGCACGCCTGGGGGTGGGTGTTGGAGCACTGGCGGCTGGGGAACTGAAAGGAGACAGAAAGCATTCAAGTCCGGAGGTGACTGTCTCAGAAAGGCCTTGCTTCTAGGGGCCAGGCGTGTGGCCTAGAAGTAGAGGCAGGCCTTGGAGGCTTGCTGGTAACAGACAGTAAGCAGCAAGTCTGGACATTCAGGGACCTACAGAAGTAAAAGTGAATTGTAGACTCAGAAAACACAACCACTCCTGCCTCCCAAAGGACAAGGAAAACGGTGCACTTCATTACGCCAACAGGAGAGCGCAGTCTTACACTAAGAAACCTACTATGGTCCCCAAGCCCCTAGCTCCTGCCTACAGCCATCTGCTATTACCAGTCCAGGCAAACGAAGGCATTTCTAAGTTAACAGATAATATCCATACAAAGCCAGTATAAGGAGCCGACACTAATCCTTCGAAGGAACCCCCAAGTTACACGGGGAAAAATGACACGTAACACCTCAACTTGAATTACCTAATGCTATGATCTGGAAGTTTATGTCCCCCAGAATTTATACATTGAAACGTAGTCCCCAGTGTGATAGCATTTGAAGAGGGGCCTTTGGGAGGTGATTAGGTCTCAAGGAGAGAGCCCCCATCAATGAGATTCGCGCCCTCAGAAAAGAGGCTCCAGAGAGCTCCCTTGCCCCTTCCTCCATGTGAGGACACGGTAGAGCAGAGGAGTCATCTGTGAACCAGGAAGTGGCCCTCACCACATACCTTGATCTTGTACCTCCAGCCTCCAGAACTGTGAAAAATAGTTCTGTTGTTTGTAAAACATCCAGTTTCTGATATTTTGTTAGAGCAGCCTGAACAGATGAAGACATGCTAAGAAAAATTCAGACACATGAAGAAAATCCCTAAATTATACATTCAAAAACTCCACAGAAGTGGACCCCAATAAAAAAGGTAAAGGTGAAATTAGAGTTGCTTGAACTCATGAAAGAAAATGAGGAAAAGACAGTCATCTCAGAAATGAAGACTGAATTAGAAGATATCTTAGGGAGAATAGATTTGACTAAAAGCTTAATAGTGTTCATTAAGGAAATGAATGCAAACAACCACAAAACAACAGTAAAATTCATAGAGAAAGCAATCTAGAAGATGGATGGAAAAAAATCTAACACAAACATGTTACTGGCATCCCTGAAGAAAAAAAGCAAAATAATGGTACATAATTAACATTTAATAATACAATTTAAGAAAATATTTTAGAAATAAAAAAAGGCTTAAATCTGCATATTCAAAGAGTCCCCCTATATACCTGAGATCAATTCCAAGACAACACCTAGTAAAATGATTAGACTTTAAAAATAAAGAAAGAAAATCCTTCGGAGCTCCAGAAAAGCAATCAAGTCACTTACAAAGGAAAGAAAAGCATGTTTATATCAGACATCTTGTCAACAATGTACAAGCAATACAACCCATAACAACATTTTTTAAAATTTAAGGAAAGAAAGTAAGAGGTAAGGATTTTCTAAGCAGCCAATCTATCCTTCTTTTTTTTTTTTTTTTTTCGAGATGGAGTCTGTCCCAGGCTGGAGTCTGTCCCAGTCTCTGTCCCAGGCTGGAGTGCAGTGGCATGATCTTGACTCACTGCAACCTCCGCCTCCTGGGTTCAAGCAATTCTCTGCCTCAGCCTGCTGAGTAGCTGGGATTACAGGTGCATGCCACCACGCCTGGCTAATTTTTGTATTTTAAGTAAAGACCAGGTTTTACCAGGTTGATCAGGCTGGTCTCGAACTTCTGACCTTGTGATCTGCCCACTTCAGCCTCCGAAAGTGCTGGGATTACAGGCATGAGACACTGCACCCAGGCTCACGAGTGTTTCTTAAGGAATCATCAGAAGCTAAGCTTTGTCTAGTCAAAAGGTGACTGGGAAAACTTTGGCAAAAACAAATATTAGTAATCAGAATCCAACACCATTGTGCCAGGCACTCTCTATGGCGCTTGCCCGCATGATCTCTACCTCTTGGTATTCAGACCTCTGGGACTGGGTAGGAACTTTAACTTTCCTCTAACCAATAGACTATGGCAAAGATGACAGCATATCACTGCTGGGATTATATCATATATGTTACATTATACTGTGTTATGTTTTGTCATGCTATGACTCTCTAGACTCTTTGCTGCTTGATAGAGTAAGCAGTCATGCTGGGGAAGCCCACGTGACAAGGAACTGTGGGTGGCCCCTAAGACCTGGGGGTCCTCTAGAAGTTGAGGTTGGCCTCTAGCCAACATCTAGCCAAAAATTTAAGCTCTAAATGTAACTACAAAGAATTAAATGCTACCAACAACCCCATGAATGGATGAGCAAATCCTTCCCTAGTTGAGTCTCTACATAAGAACCTAGTCCTAGCCAACAGCAGCAGTACTGAGCTAAGTCATGCCCAGGATCCTGATCCACAGAAATGATGAGCTAATAAGCATGTGTTGCTTCAAGCCACTAGGTCAATGATAACTTATTACACAGAAATAGATAACTAATACAATGATATTAAAACATACTACAGGCCGAGTGCAGTGGCTCACCCCTTTAATCCCAGCACTTTGGGAGGCCAAGGCGGGAGGATCACTTGAGGCCAGGAGTTTGAGACCAGCCTGGCCAACATGGTGAAACCCCGTCTTTACCAAAAATATACAACTTAACTGGGTGTGGTGGTGCATGCCTGTAATCCCAGCTACTTGGGAGGCTGAGGCAGGAGAATTGCTTGAACTCGGGAGATGGAGGTTGCAGTGAGCTGAGATTGTGCCACTGAACTCCAGTCAGTCTGGGCAACAGAACAAGACTCCATCTCAAACAAAAAATAAACAAATAAGTAAAAAACCACCAATAAAATAGGAGTCAATGGATATTCCCTCCTCTCTTTCTGTCTCTCTCTGTCTCTACGTCTCTCCCCGCTCCCCCCCGCCCCTCCATCCTAAAGTCAGCATCTTTCTTAATGGGGGAAGTATTAGAGGCCTTTTTACTAAGGTCAGAAACAAGGTAAGGAGGCCCACTACATCCATTATTTAATACTGAATTAGAGGTATTCAGCCGATTTAATTAGACAAAAGAAAGCATAAAAATTAGTAGAGAAGCAGTAAAGCTATTTGAATTTGTAGACGACAGAATAACTAAGAGATAAAACTAACAACAGGCCAGGCGCGGTGGCTCATGCCTGTAATCCCAACACTTTGGGAGGCTGAGGTGGCGGATCACCTGAGGTCAGGAGTTTGAGACTAGCTTGACCAACATGGTGAAAACCCGTCTCTACTAAAAATACAAAAATTAGCCCGGTGTGATGGCTGGTGCCTGCAATCTCTCAGTTACTTGAGAAGCTGAGACACAAGAATCACTTGACCCTGGGAGGTGGAGGTTGTGGTAAGCCGCGATCATTCTACTGCACTCAGGCCTGGGTGACAGAGTGAGACTCTGTCTCAAAAAAAAAAAAAAGAAGACTAACAATAAAAATTCAGGTAAGACAGAAAGATATAAAGTAACATACACAAAACAGTAGCCAATTCAAAGATATAATTGAAGAAGAAACCATTTATAATAGCAACACACAAGGTAAAATATGAATAAACTTAAGAAGTATGAAAAACATATATGAGGAAAACTTCAAAATACTCCGAGAAGTAGTCTTGAACAAACAGAAAGATATATCTTGGTTTTGGATGAGATGACTCAACTTCATAAAGATGCCAATTATCCTAAAGTCTAATATAAACTTAATATGATCTCCTTCCCCACCAAATACCAGCAACATGCTGAAATAGCTAGGAAATCCTTGCAGTAAAAAGTGGAAGGAACTTACCCAACAGATATTAAAACACAAAGAGAGTTGTGCTCAGTCTCTCTCCTCTCTTGCAATAGTTTTGAATAAAGTCCTCTTTGCCTTTATTTTATTATTTTGAGACGGAGTCTCACTCTGCCGCCCAGGCTGGAGTGCAGTGGCACAATCTCAGCTCACTGCAACCTCTGTCTTCTGGGTTCAAGTGATTCTCATACCTCAGCCTCCCAAGTAGCTGGGATTACAGGCACACGCCACCATACCCGGCTAACTTTTTATATTTTTCGGGTGAGATGGGGTTTCACCATGTTGGCCAGGCTGGTTTCAAACTCCTGATCTCAAGTGATCTGCCCACCTCAGCTTCCCAAAGTGCTGAGATTACAGGCGTGAGCCACTGCGCCAGGCCCTCCTTGCCTTTAAATATATTCTCTCTCTCTCTCTCTCACCAGTGTGTGAACAGATGGAATAGACAGACCTGTGAGACAGACTAGAAAGCCAGAAACAGGCCCGGGGCTTAGATGTTTAGTATAGGATGAAGGTGCATTTCAGATCACCGGAGAAAAGATGACCTTTTAAATAAACGGCATTGGGAGAGAGTGGTAGACATTTAGAAAAAGATTAAATTGGACCCACAGACTAAGTACAAAACTAAACAAGTATTAGAAAACACAGATGATTGCTTTATAATTGGGCTGGGAAAAGTCTAACTATGATTCCAAATCTATGTGAGAAGATGTCCAATTTCACTTATAATAATAGAAATATAAATTTAAAATACACTGAGATACTGTTTCTCAGCTCTCAGACCGGTGAGGCTGTGAGGGAAAAAGACACTGATACATCGGTGGTAGGAATGCAACACGGTGCCACCCCTTGACAGGGAATCTGGACAAAATAAATCCACATTCACTCCTACTTCTAGAAATTTGTTCTAAATACACACCTTTGCAAATGTGAACAATATAGGTGCAAGGTTATCCATTACTTCATTATTTTAAATTAAAAAAGGCTTGGAAAAAAAATGTTCATCCACAGAACTTAATTTGAATAATCAATAATAGGACAGCCACAGAACATACCATGTGAATGTAAAAAAGAATGAGGCAGGTCTGCATGAACTGGTAAGAAGTTATTTTCAGGACATATTTTTAATGGAAGAAAAACAAAGAGCTGTATGTGCTAACTTTGGTGACAATGCTTAAAAGACTTGTTTTGCAGAAAGAGACACAGGAAGGATAAACCAGAAAATATTTTAAATGGCTACCAGTAGTATGGGAACAAGGAGGAAGACACAGGGGTGGGACTGAGATCGCTAAGGATAGATTTTAAATAGTTTTGACCTTTAAACCACATGTTTTACATATTCAAAAAAATAAAATTACATCCTAAAGTCTAAAGGAAAAAAGTTGCAAATTGAATGCAAATAGAAACACACGAAGCGAACAGTGTATCCAATTGATAACATAATCGCACAGCGCTCTGCCTGCACACCTGCGGAAATCCCGAAGCTGACCTAGTAGGTTTTGGTTGGCCTTGGTTTGGATGCAGTAATTCTGAAACTATTTCAGGGTGCACTGTAGGGCTAAATGATTCAACATATTCATGTTTTGGGGGACAAGGTTCTCACTGCAGGAGAAAGGGAATGGTAATATTAATTTTTACCAAAAAAGAAAGATGCCTAGGCTGGGTCCACTGACAAGGCCTACCCACATCGCTGATCTCTAAACTCGGGTCCCAAGGAAGGAGCCAAGGCCCCTTGGGGAAACGGCTGATTCTGGGTTAGGGTCCAGGTACAAGTGAGAGCTGGAACCACCTCAGAGACTGACCGGGACATGGCAGGAGGGCAAAGATCCTGGTCTGAAAAGGGCCAGGCGACAGGCAAGACCGCGGTCTGGAGGCCTGCGGGCTCCTCCCTGCCAGTCCTGCCCTGCACTCCGCAGCCTGTCCCTCTCTCGCCTGCCCTCCCTCTGCTGCCAGGGGCGGCCTTTCAACTCCCAACCTCCAACCCCTGCCCAGGGCATCCAGACCCTCCACCGACTGGGCTCCAGCTCCGTCCCTCCTGCCCTCAGGGACCTCATCCTCGGGGCTCCCCCAGGCTCCATCACAGCACAGGCAGGGCTCCCAGCTCAGGGCAGCCTCCCTGACCAGGCGAAGGCTCGGATGCACTCTGGTCTCCCTCTGTCCCAGTCACCCTACTGCACGTTCCTTCCCAGCATGCATTCTTGGCCATGTCCTTGCTTTTCTTTGATTCCGTGTTTGGTGTCCCCGTCACACACCAGCTAGTGAGCACTTACGGGGGCAGGCAGCACACAGTAGGAGCTCAATGAATGCGCCGGGCCGGTGAGAGGACAACCCCAGTCCCCCTCTCCTGGTCGCCTGGCACAGTGGCTGCAGTATGGCTGTTGGAGCCAGTCCTATCAGAGGTGCGACCCCAGAGTTGCCACTCCATGGGCCCGCCCCTCTCTAAGCCTCAGTTACTCCAGCTGTCTGGCAGGCAGAGCTTCCCAGAACTCTTCTCAGGCTCCCGGGACTCAGCAGAACTTCTGTCTCCCCCACAGCCCCAGGAGGCAGGAGGTAGGGGCCAGGATGAGCTCCTCCATCACCCGAACTTGCCAGGTCTGTCTTTCCTGCATTGTTTCCCACCCCCATGCTGAGCATGGGGCGGCGTCGCCAGCACCCTTTCCCAAGCCCCTCCAAGCATCTCTTTCCCAATTTAAATACAAAGAGTGGACCAGCTGCTCCCCTGATGCCATCCACTGTCAATGCATGAGGGACACACCCAGGGCTCCCAGCAGACCCCACCGTTCCGCAGGCCCTCTGATACTAGCATTGCTCCTTTCCTCAAATCCGATCCTATCCTGAAGGGCGACAGCACCCTCTTCACCCAGGCGCAAGGTCCTTTCCCTTCTGTACCTGCACCGGCAGGTGTGACTTGCCGTCCCCATTTCATAGACGAGGAAACTGAGGTCCGGTGCGGGTGGAGGCTTTGGTCCAGGCTGGCTTTTCCTGCCACTCCAGTGGCTCAAAGAAGCTTGCTCCTGCGACCAGTGGAGGGGCTCGGGCGCGCGGCAGAGCCGGGTCTCCCGCCAGGTGAGGGGCGGGTGTGCCCTTGGCCGGTCCCCTCCCCGCCATCCCTGCACCTCCCGTCCCGGCAGCCGCGCGGACCCCGCCCCTGCTGACCCCGGCGCACGCTCCCGCGCCGCGCGCAACCTCCCACCGCCCGCCGACCCCGCCGCGCGGACCGCACACTCACGTGCGCCGCGGCCCCCGGCCCCGCCGGCCCGCCACCCGCACTGTCACCGCGCGCGCACCTGTGCTCCGGGTCAGGCCCACGCGTGCCCGCCAACGTCCCGGACACCTGCCGTCCCCGCCGCCCCGCACCCACGCCGCGACCTCGCCCGCACCCCGCGCCCGGCGCCCCGCGGCCGCCCGCAGTCCTCCCCAGCGCCCGCGAGCCCACGCCCTTGCCCGCCGCGCCAGGTGTCCCGCGGCCGCGCCACCACTCACCGGCTCCCGGCGCGCCCGAACCCCGGGCCCGGCCCATGGGCAGCGCCCGCTGCGAGCCTCGGCGCCACCGACCCAAGGCGCCGCCCGCCGCCGCCGCCACCCGCCCGGCTCCCGGCACAGCCCGCACGAGCGCCTGGCGGCGGCCCCAGAACAACGCGGCGCGGCGCCCCCTGGTGGCCACTCGGGTAGCGCGGAGCGGGCGGAGAGCGGGGTGGAGCTGCGGGAGCCCAGCGGGCGGCGCTGCCCACCGGAGCCCTCCGCGCCCAGGCTCCGGGGTCTCGGCCAAGTGTCCCGCGCTGCGTTCAGGCCTCCGCTGCGGCTCGCCACCCGCCCCTGGGACCCAGCCCCAAGGGCCAGCACCGCCCGCTCAGGCTGTCAGACGCTGCCCTCCCGAGCGCGGACCCTGGTGGACTCTGCGCCCAAGCTGCCCCGGCCGACCCCTCACCTGGTGAGCCTCTGGCGCCCCGAAACCCGGTTCAGCCTCTGTCCTCAAGGCTGGGTCCGGGCCTGTCCTCTGGGCTGTCCTCCTACCATGGCCACCGAACTCTAGGTTGCCTGTGAACCCCGAGTGGGACATCCCCGGGTGGGCATCCATCAGGGAATGGGGAAACTGCAGCCCCCACACCTTCTCGGCGTTCTCCCGTGGCCCACAGAGAGGGTGGACGCCACTCTGAAGACACCGGGGTGCTGGGAGGATGGCGATGTGTGATCTCACTTTCAGAAAGGGAGAGGGGGCCCTAACAGGATCCAGTGGCCTCCTTGGACTGGGTCCACATGAACAGTGAAAGTTCCCTGGTTTGTCCCAGCATAGAGCTCGGGACACCTGTCCTCTGCTTTAGTCAGGACCTACTTGATGAGATGTGGCTCAAAACTCAACCCAATCGGCTTAAGCAAAATGAACTTACTGGTTTGTGGGTCATAAAAAGCCAAGGTTCGCTGCTTTCAGGAATATCTAGATCCAGGTGCTTAACCTATATGCATAGAAACCCGCCTCGCCTATCTCCCAGTCTTTCTGTGGCAGAATGGCCCTGGGTTGACACTGCAGAGGGGGCACAAGGGCTGCCACACACAGGCTCCGAGGAGCCGAGCTCAGGCCAATTTCCGCAGACCTAGGGAGCAAGGATAACAGCCTGAGTGTTGTCCCACTAGAGCTGGGGGCAGAGTGAACCCTGTGTCAGCTTTGAGGATGGAGCAAGGTGCTATTTATTCCAATGAAGGCTGTTTCTGGAACAATGGACAGGTTAAAAACAACAGAGTCTAGCCCATTCCTTGAACAGTTAGGGAAACTAAGGCCTGGAGAGAGTGGGCATCTGCCTAGGTCATACAGGTGTATTAGAATCAATGTGGGCCGGGTAGACTGGACAGGAAGGTAGCAGGGCTTGGGCCAAGGCCAGGGCCAGAGGCTGGCCCTAGGGAGGGTGATGTCTGAGACGAAGGGTCAGGTATGGGGAAGGGGAGGCGGAACAGAGGTGGGCACACTTGGTTGGGAGTGAGGGGTGTGCTCCCAGCAGATAGACAGAGGCACCTTGGGGTACAGGCACTGGGCTACTCTCTGCATCTTCTCTGATTATCACTCTATGCCCCCAAGCCTTGGGTCTAGTCCCCAGTGTGTCCCTGGGAGGCAGCTGGGGTCTAGGAAGAGAGGCTGCCAGAGGGATCTCCGAAGAGCTGACCCACTCAGCTGTGTCGTTCTGGGTTCTGGGCAGCACTGAGCGACCCTCCTAATCAAGTGCAGCTCAGTGGGGAGAGGCCAGTCCCTGATAAAGTACTTTCTCCAGCAAGTGGCTGGGCCACTGAGGCATGATTGCAGGGTAGGGGATGCTTGGATGAGGCCAGAGCACCTGGAACATGGGCGTGGACTAGCTCCTGGCCACAGCGCAGTGTCCCACAGGGGTGAGCGTGGCAGAGCTATGCTCTGGGACAGGGGAGAAGGACGTGTACCCTGAGGTCTCCTGCATCCTCTCCCTGCCAGGCTCGCTGCTGGTGAGAGGTTGGGCCTGTGCTGAGGAAGAGCATGAGCTGCAGTCATGGCCACCACTGGGAAGTTCTCTGAGCCTTGAGGCCAGCATGGAGTTCTGCCCTGAGCCATCCCCAGCTTTGTGGGACCCTGGCTGCAGGTGCTGTGGCTGGAACCTGGGAGGCATTTGGCCCCACCCCCTCATAGTCTACCCGGGAGCACCCTCTACCAAGGCCCCTCACCTGTCCAGCCCCTGCCCTGCCTACCCAACTTCTCACTCCAGAATGTGCCCAGGAGCCAATCCATGAGTGAGGGCATTGGGACAGACGGTGAGCCATCCCCAGGGCTGTCAGCTCTGCCTCCCCTCACCCCGCCACTGCCCTGAGACGACTATCGGGTGGACACGTACCCAGGGCCTATGTATGCTGGGCACCATGCTGTGTGCTGGGAATATAGCAGAGAGCCCGACACGGGGTTCTTGCCCCCTGGAACTCACAGTTTAGAGAAGGGAGGCTGAAAACTAACCATACAAACGAAAGAGTAAAAACAGTCATTTCAGAGAGCACTGAGTGCCATGAAGGAACCCATATCGGGGAGGTGGCTGAGTATGGCGAGGCTGCTTTAGAAGGGAGGGCTCCGGAAAGGCCTCGCCAGGCACATGGGGTGAGGAACTGGCCACACAGGGTCTGGGAAGAGCACCCTGGGCAGAGGGGACAGCAGGGGCAAGGCCCTGTGGCTGGCATGGACTTTGCATCTTTTTTGGAAAAAAGGCTGGAGAGTGGCTGGAGACAAGGTGGAAGGGAACAGGGTCAGGCAGGTGTCCAGAAGGATGAGGAGCTGGATCCTGTCCTCCAGGGGTAGGTGTGGCCGCAGCTCTCCCAGCAGCATCCCCAGCAGGAAGGGGTGGTGCTGTCCCCAGATGTGGGGGTCCTGATGCCCATGAGGCCTTTCCCAGCACCTTCAGCCCCTGTGTAGCTGCCCCTGGTCTGGATGGTACATCCTGCACATGAGTGACTCTGGGAGACCTAAGTGTGCCCCATCAGCTCAGCACTGGGTTAGTGGGGCTAGAGTCCTTGATCACAGGGTGTGGCCATGAGGGACAGGCAGCAGGCCCCTGAGGAGGTGATGGGTAGGGGAGAGCTGATGAGTACAGACCCAGGCGGGGGGCAGGGAACTGGCAGACCTGAGGGCTGTTTCTGGGGGAGAAGCCACAGGACTGGATGATGAGAGATGAGGAGAATGTGTGAGAAATAGGGATGGCAGGGATCCTTCCAGGGTGAATGGGGCACCTTTCCCAAGAGGGTGAGAAGCCCCTTCACAGCAGACAGCACCTGCTGGGACTGTGAGGCCAGGGTCATTTGGAGGAGGTCTGGAGGCAGCAGCACCTGTGGGTGCCTGCCTGGTGCGGGTCCTCAGGGAGGGAGGAAGGAAAGACAGTGTGGGCTCCAGCAGCTGCAGGCACTTAGACAGAGCCGGAGCCTGTGAGGCCTGGCAGCACATCTGCCCCAGAGGCTTGGCACAGCCACAGCAGGTGACTCAGGGAAGGGGCACCAGGCAAGGCTGCTGAGCAGGATCACCAATAAAATCAGGAAACAATGAGGACAGAACTTTGGGCTCGGCCAAAGCATTTTATTAGCCAACTCATAACTCGTTCATTCTTGGTCCTGGTGAAAACCCTTCAAAGTTACTGCAAGGGCAGAGCTCCAGGAGCAGTCATCTTATAAGCAGCCACTGGAGGGGGCCACATCTAACTATCCTTTACAGGCCAGGGCTGTCGACCCACTGAGCCTGGGCTGGGAGGAGCAAGAAAGATGGTGTGTGTGTGTGTGTGTGTGTGTGTGTGTGTGTGTGTATGCACATGCACGTGTGCATGCATGGTACATGCAGTGTGTGTATGTGTTTTTGTGTGAACGTGTGCTAGTGTATTCTATGCATGTACGTGTAGCACATATGTGTAATATGTGTGTGCCGTGTGCTTATGTAGTGCTGTGTGTGTTTTGTGCATGTGTGCATGCTGTATATGTGTGATGCTGTGTGCATGAGCATGTGGTATATGCATGTGTGTGCTGTGTGCATATGTGTGGTGTCTGCATGTTGGTTCTGCATGCATGTGTGGATGCTATGTGTGTGTGGTGTAGGTATGTGTTGTGTGTATGTATGTGTGTCATGTGCACGTGTGGTGCTGTGTACGTGTGTGTGGTGTATGCATGTGTGTGTTAATGTCCATATGTGTGGTGTATGCATGTGTGTTGTGTATGTGGTGTATGCATGTATATGTGCGGTGTGCATGTGGGTGTGCTGTGTGTATATGTGTGGTACTGTGTGCATGCATGTGTGCTGTGTGCCTATGTGCTCTATGCATATGTATGGTGCAGTGTATGTGTGTGCATGTGTGTGTGGTGTATGTATGTGGTATGCTGTGTGCATGAATGTGCTGTGTGCATGTGTGTGTTGTGTGCATGTGTGTGTAGTGTATGGATGTGGTGTGCATGTGTGTGGTGCTGTATACATGTGTGTGCTGTGTGTCGTGTGCATGTGTGTGTAGTGTATGGATGTGGTATGCTGTGTGCATGCACGTGGTGCTATGTGCATGTGTGCTGTACACGTGTGTGCTTTGTGTGTGCATGTGTGTGTAGTATATGCATGTGGTATGCTGTGTGCATATATGTGTCCTGCATACATGTGTAGTGCTATGTGCATGTGTGTGCTATATGCATGTGTGTGTTGTGTGTATGTGTGTGTAGTTTATGCATCTGGTATGCTGTGTGCATGTATGTGTGCTGTGTGCATGTGTGTGGTGCTTTGTGCATGTGTGTACTGTATACACATCTATGGTGTATGCATATATGTGGTGCTATGTGCATATGGTGTGCTGTGTGCATGTGTGTATTATATGCATGTGTGTGGTATCATGTACACATGTATGGGGGTAAGTGTGGGTCTGATCTTGATCTGGGCTGGCCCAAGGATGAAGGAAGGCATCACAGATGGGATCCCCTGAAAGCAGGGCTAGAGATATGGGTGCAAGTTATTTATGTAGGAGGGGATCCTAGGTGGCCAGCCTGGTGGCATCCCTTTGGGGAACTGTGCAGGAAGTGTCTCAGAATTCTCCTGCTGGGCAGAGCATTTCCCTATGTCCCCTGTGCTTTCAGGTTGCTCCTGCATGAAGGCTGAGCAGACTTCCAGGACTTAAACATGCCTGAGGCAGAAATGCAGGAGCTGGAGGTGGTCACTGCGAGGTTCCACCACAGAGCCATTGCTCATTATGCTGACCACAGGCAGGGAGCTTGAGGTGCAGGTGCAAATGTTGCCGGCTGCGGTGCACCCCTCGGAACACTCAGATTCCTGTGGCTCCTCTGAGTCCTTGACATCGCCCATCACCCAGTCACGCCTCACCACAAGGAGGCAGGGCTGGGCACCCCTGCTGGCAGTGATTCCTGGCCCTACCTGCTGAATCACTGGCATGAACAGTCCCAAGTGTCCTGTAGCATGGGTTTAGGTCCGGGGAGTCCTCCTGGGTCCTGGGGGAAGCGTCCAGCAGAGTGAAATCTGCAGACACAGGAAGCACCTCCCGAGGGTACTCAGCCCCAAAGCTGTGGGGAAGTTGTGACTCAGTGGGGCCATCCGGTTCTAGCTGGAGGCCAGGGATGTAACCCTCCTCTTTCCTACAGAGTACCCCAGGTCACCTGTCACACCTGCAGAGGTTTCATCTCTCCAGGGCTGTCAAATGTCACTGTGTGTGGATCACCTGAAATGCTTAGGAAAGTGGGGTCTGGGTGGCCCTGCACTTGGTGTCTGTGACGAGTGGCCTGATGCAGGCCAAAGACAGGCAAACTCCAGAAATGCTGGTGTAGGGGGATCCAGGCTTATCATCCCCATCTGTGGTAGGCAGAATAATGACCCGTAAAGAAGGCCACTTGTTAATCCCCAGAACCTGTGGATATGTTACCTTAAGTGGCCAAAGGGACCTGGCAGGTGGGATTAGGTTAAGGATCTTGAGATGGGGAGATGATCATGGATTATCCTGGTGAGCCCAGCGTAATCACAGGGGTCTTTACAAGTGGAAGAGGGAGGCAGAAGGCAATCAGGGAGGCAGCGATGGGAGCAGAGGCTGGGAGATGCTACCCTTCTGGCTTCGGAGGAAGGGGCTATGAGCAGAGGAATGTGGGTGGCTGGAAAATGCTGAGAAACAGATTCTCCCCAAGAGCCTCCAGAAGGAACTGGCCCTGCTAACACCTTGCTTTCAGCCCGTTGAGACCCACATTGGACTGCAACCCACAAAACTGTGCTGCTTTGAGCCACTGAGTTGGTGGTTATTTGTGACAGCAGCAATAGGAAAGGAAGACACCATCCCACAAGAGAGGCTGGAAAAATCAGGTGACTCGTGCAGGTGATGCCCAAGCCTTCCACACCTCTCACTGGCTGCCCTGTGTTAGGGGGGAAACTGTGGGATGGGGCTTGGGCTGCCGCCCTCCCCAGAGCCAACAGCCTGTCTGGGCAGAGTGGTCGTGAAGCAGTGCTGGCCTTCCCTAGGAGCTGGCTTATGGCACACATCCCCTAGGGCCCTGCCCAGACTTCTAACTCAGAGGGCTCGGGCAGGGCTGGGGAATCTGAGTCTATTAGCAGGTGTCCCAATGGTTCTGAGCCCAGCCATGTTTGGGAGCCATTGCGTCAACTGTTTCCTTCCTGTACATTATGGCTGGACCTGTCCCTCTTCTCAGAAGGCCCACAGACAACTGGAACGTGCCACAGGCTGTCAGGGAGCAAGGGCACCCATGTCCTTGTGGGAATTGGCCAGGGATGCCCAACCTTGTTTGCTCGTTTAGCACATGTGAATCAGCACCTCAGTGAACAGGGTGGACACCTGGGCATGCCTGTCCAGAGTGGCAAAGTTTTTAGGTTCACAGGATAGAAAAACAAGCAAGAGTGAGTGGCTGCAGTGAACGTCGGCAGGAGGTGCTGCAGGGGACCGTGGCGAATGTGGCAAGTGTTTCTGGTGGGCCACATGTACGCTGTGTGTGAAGCACTGGCAGGGGCCGTGGGGAGGAGACCCTGCAGGACTGCAGAATCCTCGGGCTGAGGCAGGGCCCCTGCAGGGCTGAGACCTGGGCGGGCGTACAGGCCCTGGGTATGTCACCATGTGAAAGTTCTAGGTAATTTGATCTCTGTGTGTGTGTGTGTGTGTGTGTGTGTGTGTGTGAGTTGGAGTCTTGCTCTGTTGCCCAGGCTGGAGTGCAGTGGCACAATCTCAGCTCACTGCAACCTCCACCTCCCGGGTTCAAGTGGTTCTTCTGCCTCAGGCTCCCAAGTAGCTGGGACTACAGGAGCATGCCACCATGCCTGGCTAATTTTTTTTTTGTATTAGTAGAGACGGGGTGTCACCATATTGGCCACGCTGGTCCCGAATTCCTGACCTCATGATCTGCCTGCCTCGGCCTCCCAAAGTGCTAGGATTATAGGCATGAGCCACCATGCCCAGCCAGTTATTTGATCTTTGAATTTTTTAAGTGAAGTTCACTGGAACCACAGAGTATGCTTGTGAAGAAACACGTCCACCCTACGTGTCCATGCGACTCCTTGCTACCCATTCACGCTTAGGGCTCAGGATGCCCCTGTACACAGTGTGCTGGTGGGGCGGCTGTTTCAGTCCACCCAGACTCAGGCCCGTTCCAGGTAGGCACATTACTGGACAACTGAGTCAGCAGGGCACTGACAGCCCCAGGACCAGAACTTGCTTCAGACAGAGATAAGGCAATGGTGTCCTAAAAACCACAAATGACCAAGTGACCTGATCATAGCCTTTCTTCTTTTTTTTTTCTTTCCCTTTCCAACTCTTATTTTAGGTTCGGGGATATAGTGCAGGTTTGCTACATGGATAAATAGTATGTCATGGGGGTTTGGTGTGCACTTTATTTCATCACCCAGGTACTAAACACAGTACTTAATAGTTGTTTTTCTTTTTCACCCTTCTCCCACCCTCCACCCTCAAGTAGGCCCCAGTGTCTAGTGCGCCCTTCTTGGTGTTCATGTGTACTCAGTGTTTAGCTCCCACTTATGCATGAGAACATGTATATTTGGTTTTCTGTTCCTGCATTAATTCACTTAGGATAATGGCCTCCAGCTGTATCCATGATTTTGTTCCTTTTTATGGCTGTGTAGTATTCCATGGTGTACCACATTTATCCAATCCACCATTAATGGGCACCTATGTTGATTCATGTCTTTGCTATTGTGAATAGTGCTGTGATGAACATCTGCATGCATCTTTATGGTATTTTCCTTTGGGTATATAGGGATTGCTGGGTCGAACGGCACTTCAACTCTTAGTTCTTTGAGAAATATCCAAACTGATTTCCACGGTGGCTGAACTACTTTACATTTCCACCAATGGTGTATAAGCATTCCTTTTCTCTGCAACCTCACCAGTATCTGTTTTGTTTTCTTTGGTTGTTTTGAGACAGAGTTGTTTTGAGACAGAGTCTCGCACTGTTGCCTGGGATGCTGGACTGCAGTGGCGCAATCTTGGTGTACCGCAACCTCTGCCTCCCACGTTCAAGCAATTCTCTTGCTTCAGGCTCCTGAGTAGCTGGGATTACAGGTACCCGCCACCATGCCTGGCAAATTTTTTTTTTTTGTATTTTTAGTAGAGACGGGGTTTCATTATGTTGGCCAGGCTGGTCTCGAACTCTTGACCTCATGATTCGCCCGCCTCAGCCTCCCAAAGTGCCGGGATTACCGGCGTGAGCCACTGCACCTGGCTTATCTGTTATTTTTAATAATAGCCATCCTGACTTGTCTGAGATGGTATCTCATTGTGGTTTTGCTCTGCATTTCTCCAATAGTGATGTTGAGCATTTTATCATATGCTTGTTGGCTGTGTATGTCTTCTTTTGGAAACGTCTGTTCACATCCTTTGCCCATTTTTAACAGGGTTATTTGTGCTTCCCTTGTTAATTTGTTTAAGTTCCTTATAGATTCTGGATTTTAGACTTTTGTCAGATGCATATATTGTCTTCCATTCTGCATTTTTTTCTGTTTACTCTATCGATAGTTTCTTTTGCTGTGCAGAAGCTCTTTAATTAGGTCCCGCTTGTCAATTTTGGTTGCAATTGTTTTTGGAGTCTTTGTCATAAAATCTTTCCCACAGCCAAAGTCCAGAATGGTATATCCTAGATTTTCTTTTAGGGTTTTTATACTTTTAGGTTTTCCATTTAAGTCTTGAATCCATCTTGAGTTGATTTTGTATATGACGTAAGAAAGGGGTCTGGTTTTAATCTTCTGCATATGGCTAGCCAGCTATCCCAGGGCCATCTATTGAACAGGGAGTCCTTTCCCCATTGCTTGTTATTGTCAGCTTTGTCGAAGATCAGGTGGTTGTACGTGGGTTTAATTCTGGGTTCTCTGACCTGTTCCATTGGTCTAGATGTCTATTTTTGTAGTAATACTATGCTGTTTTGGTTACTGTAGCCCTGCAGTGTAGTTTGAAGTTAGATGGTGTGCCACCTCTGACTTTGTTCTTTTTACTTAGGATTGCTTTGGCTATGCGGGCTCTTTTTTGGTTCCATACGAATTTTAGAATAGTTTTTTTCCAATGCTATGAGAAATGTCATTGGTAGTTTGATAGGAATAACACTGAATCTGTAAATTGCTTTCGATAGTATGGACACTTTAACGATATTGAACATGTAATATTTTGTGTCATCTCTGACTTCTTTGAGAGTGGTTTGTAATTATTGTTGTAAAAATCTTTCACCTCCCTGGTTAGCTGTACTCTTAGTTATTTTATTCTTTCTGTGGCTATGTGAATGAGATTGCATTCTTGATTTGGCTCTCAGCTTGGATGTTATTGGTGTATAGAAATGCTATTGATTTTTGTACATTGGTTTTCTATCATGAAATTGTGCTGAAGTTGTTTATCACATCCGGGAGACTTTGGGCAGAGATAAGAGGTTTTCTAGGTATAAAATCTTATCTTCTAAGAAAAGAGAGAATCTGATTTCTTCTTTTCCTCTTTGGATGCTTTTTCTTTTTCTTGCCTGATTGCTCTGGCTATGACTTCTAGTACTATGCTGAAAAGTAGTGGTGAGAGAGGGCATCCTTGTCTTGTACCAGTTTTCAAGGAGAATACTTCTATCTTTTGCCCATTTAATATGATGTTGGCTGTGTGTTTATCATATTTGGCTCTTATTATTTTGAGGTATGTCCCTTTGATGCCTAGTTTGTTGAGGATTTTTTACATGAAGCGATGTTGAATTTTACCAAAAGCCTTTTCTGCATCTACTGAGATAATCATGTAGCTTTTCTTTTTAGTGCTGTTTATGTAATAAATTACATTTATTGAGTTGTGTATATTGATCCAACTTTGTATCCCAGGGATAAAGTCTACTAGATTGAGGTGGATTAGCTTTTTGATATGCTGCTGGATTTGGTTTGCAAGTATTTTGTTGAGACTATTTGCATCTATGTTCATAAGGGATATTGGCTTGAAGTTTTCTTTTTCTGTTGTGCCTCTGCCAGGTTTTGGTATCAGAATGATGCTGGCCTCACAGAATGAGTTAGGGAGGAGTCCCTTCCTTGGCCTTGATTTTAGGGAATAGTTTCAGCAGGATTAGTACCAGTTCTTCTATATGTCTGGTAGAATTTGGCTGTAAATCTGTTTGGTCCAGGAATTTTTTTCTGGCTGATAGGTTTCTAATTACTGATTCAGTTTCAGAACTCAATACTCGTCTGTTGAAGGTTTCAATTTCTTCCCAATCATAGCCTTTCTTACTCGGGATGCTTCCCTGTATCAGTCCATCACAGAGCCAAAAATAGTGACAGAAAAGGAAAGGGGAAGACGGGGCCATCTGTCCTTCCTTTCCCTGTCAGTCTTCCACACCCATCAGTAAACTGCAGGTGGAGAGAGTGAGTAGAATGTGTATGGGTCAAAAAGTGACAGTAATGCCTCCCTTAACACTAGGGACACATTCTTAGAAACGTGTTGTTAGGTGATTTTGTCATTGTTGAGAACTTCACAGAGTGTACACACAGACCCAGATGGCACAGCCCACACCCAGGCTGTGTGGCATAGCCTATTGCTCCTGAGCCACACACCTGTACAGCAAGTTGCTGTACTGAATACTGTAAGCAATGATAACACAGTGGTATCTGTGTATCTACACAAAACATATTTATTTATTTATTGAGATGCGGTTCCACTCTGTTGCCCAGCCTGGAGTGCAGTGGCAGGACCACAGCTCACTGCACTCGAACTTCTGGGCTTCAGTGATCCTCCCACCTCAGCCTCCTGAGTAGCCGAGACCACAGATGGATGCCACCACACCCAGCTAATTGTTTCATTTTTTGTAGAGAGGGGGTTTCACTATGTTGCCCAGGCTGATCTCGAACTCCTGGCCTCAAGTGATCCTCCCACCTCGGCCTCCCAAGGTGTAGGGATTACAGGCATGAGCCACCGCAATTGGCCTCGAAACATGGAAAAGGTAGAATATAAATACAGTATTATAATCTTACGGGACCTCTGTCATATATGGTCTGTGGTTGACTGAAATGCCATTATATGGTGCATGACTGTAGCTGAGTTAGCCTTATGCAGTGTTGCCCTGTAAGAATGAAATACTTATGCATGTGTAAGCTACACAAGACAAGTTGTGTAATTTCAGTGATTCTGCAGAGGCATTAAATGCTTTTATATTTGTATTTAAAACAAGCATTGAACAATGTAAAAACAAACAGTGGAGTTCAGCTTACATTTTAATGATAATCTCTTATTGTAAGTTTCCTTTACTTAGAATAACATTAGAGGGCACATAAAAATGCCAGGACAAGGGGAAAGAGAGAGCGAGAAAGGAACAAAGTGCTTTAACAGTAACAGCATGACTTCCCTGATTTTCAAACCCTGCCTTTTCATTTCACTCTGGGCCCCCCAAAATTAGGTAACCAGCCCTGGGATGAAGCAAGAAGTGCCTTTGCCTGGATTTCAAGAACTGCCCAGGGCAATCACGGAGGCAGGCTGTGAGGGGGCATCTGTGAGCACCCCGACTGTGTTCCATTTGAGAACAAGTCATGTGTAAACACAGGCCAGGCCAGAGAGCTTGATGCCTTCCTATGAGAGTGCCGTGGGGTGGATGGCCTTCTGTGCTCCTCCTCTCCTTCTCCCTGCTTTGAGCTTGGTAGGGTCTGAAACCGAAGAGGAAGAAGTGGCATGGGAACAAAATGAGGGGCGGGGAAGGACCCTGTCTCTTTGTGCGATATTGAGCTTTTGTCTCTTGGCTTCAAGTCTCGCTTCTATGCACAGCCCCGGCTGAGCTACACATCTCTCCATTGTTAGCCGACTCTTTGTTGACTTTGGAAATGGAAGGTTCTAGAAGGAAACAAGAAGGCATTTGCTCCTTCCCATCATGCCCACTGTCTTGAAGGTGGCACGTCAGCAATGGCCCTTCACGCCAACAGTGGTGGCTGGTTCCAGGCTCGGCTTCATTCTGCTCTCCCAGGACAGCTTCATCACGGCTCCCACAGGGGCCACCAGCAGCCTGGCTATGCTGCTCCTCCTAGATCTGGTCCCCTCTCCATGGGACCCTTCTCTGAACTTTCAGGCTCTGATAAACCCAGATTCACTCTTTCCTTTATTCCTTAACCCCAAGTTCCTACATTCAATTCTTTGTTGAAATACCTAGTGTGGGTCCTGTTTCCCTGACTGGTCCCTGCCTGGTGACCCAACTGGTATCAGGAGTGGGGTCCTGGAAAATAGATCCTCAAAGATGGGGAAGCCCAAATCCATAGTGTGATGAGCCAGTCAAGAGTGGAACTTTCCCAATCCTTCTTATCTCCTGCTCCCCACTTTGACCCTAGTGGAATAAAAAATTCAAGCTAGTAATAAAAGAGAGGAGGGATAGAAGCAAAATATGGGGAAGGGAAGGAATATCCCATGCCACCTTTCCTGCCTTCCTGTATATTGACTACCCCAAGCAGAAAAGGTAGAAAATTTAACTCTGAATGAATTTGGCAAGTTTGAATATAACACAGCACTAGCCATTTTAATTACTAAAATGAGACTGAATTTTTTGTTTAGACTGAGTTTTCTGTTTTCTATGAGAGACCAGAAAGGTCATGGGATCCATCAATGTTTTCAATCAATTCCTCTCCCACTGACTGTTAAGGAGAGAGGGAGTAAAATAAAATTTCCTATTAATTATGTCACATAGGCCCTGCTTATTCAACATACTGGTTATACTTGATTTTATGTTCAAACATACCTAAATTAGATGATAACACAAAAAATTTAAAGCAGCACTGGGATTTAGTACAACCGTTTTTCTTTAAAAAATTTCTGTAATTTAGGAAACTTGAATATAGACTTGGTATTAACTTTAGTTTTTAAAGACACATACTGGAAAATTTAGGGGTAAAATTTAATAATGTCAATAAATTACTTAGTAAAGAAGATATATTAGTCAGCACAGGCTGCCATAACAAAATACTACACACTGGGTGGCTTCAACAACAGAAATTTATTAAACAGTTCTGGAGGCTGGAGGTCTGAGATCAGGGTGCTGGCATGTTTGGGCTCTGGTGAGGAGACTCTTCCTGGCTTGTGGATGGGTGCCTTCTCCCTATGTTCTCACATGTTCTTTCCTCAGTGCATGCATGTGGAGCGACGGACCTCTCTCCCCTCCTCTTCTTATAAGGCCACCCACCCTTATAGCCTCATTGCCTCCTAAAAGCTCCATCTCCAAATAAAGTCACATTGGGGGTTAGAACTTCAACATAAGGATTTTGGTAGGAGACACAATTCAGTCAAAAGCAAGAGATATTAAAAAAAATGTTAACAACTGTTAAGCCAATGAAATAAAAAAGAGTATTCATTATTCTATTCTCTCTTTCCTGTATGAAAGAATATTTTCGTAAGTCAAAAGGGCCTTTGCTTCTGGGCAGGAAGTTGTGGTAGACCAGCGTTCCTTCTGAAAACCAGAAAAAGCTGAACACATTTTCAAAAATCCTATTTTCAAAGGCACCAGAGAGTCATGGAAGCACAAAGACTAGAAGGACTGGAATTCCAGAGGGGGAAAACCCTTCCAAGGTGAACTTGGTTCTAGGCAGGGACTGGGGAAAGGGGGTTTAGAGAAGACAAAGGGCTACTTTTGGGAGGAAGAGAACCAGAAAGCTTTTAGCAGGTGCAGAAGACTGGAGAGTTGAGGCTAATTTCTCCCTAAAGCATTTGCTGAATTCTGAGGCTCTGGGGTGGGTGGGACCTGGAGTGGGGATGTTTAGCATACAATAAAAAATTACTATACACCATGTACTAAATTACTATACACTATACAAGGCCACATAACAATAGATGTCAACCCACCAATGACTCAGATACTGAAATGAGCAGATAAGGACTTTAATATAAAAGTACTTTGAAAAAATAAAATAACTATGGTTCAAGAAAATAGAGGAAAAGATGACCAAACTGGTAAAAGGATAAAAAATTTTGACAGAGAATTCGAATCTCTGAAAAAGAATGGGTATAAGGCTTGAACAGGAACTTCACAAAGGAAGATATTCACATGTCAATAAACATGAAAATGTGCTTAACTTGAATAGTCTTCATGGACTGCAAATTATAATCCTACCAAGACCATTACACACCAACCAGAAAAGGTAAAATAGAAGATGGATTACCTTACCTTAAAATGGGAAAAGGTTAGAGAGCATATGTAGCAACCTGAATTCTTATCTACCACTGGTGAGAATGTAAATGAAAAAATGACCTGGGAAAATCACTGGGCAGTATCTGCTGTGGTAGGCAGAATAATGGCTCCTCAAAGATGTCCACTTTCCAATCCCTGCAACCTGTGATTACGTTATGTTACATGGCAACGAGAACTACAAAGATGTGAAGTTAAAGACTTAAAATCAGGAGATTATCCTGAATTATCTGGGTGTGCCCCATCTAATCACATGAGCCTTTAAAAGCAGAGAAAATTATCTGGCTGGAGCAGAATATATGCAGTAGAATGGGAGAGAGATTGCAAGCATGAGAGAGACTTGACATATATCTGCTGGCTCTGAGACGTAGGGACACTTGTAAGGACTGGAGAGAGGCGTCTAGAACTAACAGTGGCTCCCAGCTAACAGCCAGCAAGGAGATGGGGACCTCGATCCTACAACAGCAAGGAACTGAATTTGGCCAATAACCCAAAGGAGCTCTGAAGGAAGGAAACTGTGGGAACTCAGATTCTCTTCCTGCCTCTCTTTCCCTGACTTTAAGATGGAGCTAATAATACTAACCTCATAGAACTGTCAGTATTACATCAAACATGTTCAAATATATGATGTGCGTAGCTATTCTTCTTGAGCTAGTTTTGGTACTTTGTATTTCTATGAATATCTGCTTCATGTAGATGATCACATCTGTTGGAACCCTATATGCCTAGATTTCTTTCTTTTCTGTTTTGCATGTTACTTGCACAGACTTTTTTTCTTTATCAGTGCTGCTAGAGATTTGTCTAAGTTATTACTCTTCGGGGTTTTGTTGATTTTTTCTCCCAGTTTGTCTTCTGGTTTCTTGATCCCGGCTCTTTTCTTCATTATTCCTCCTTTTTTGCTTCTTTGGGCTTGATATGTTGCTCTATTCTCTGTCTCCTGAGTTGAATGCTGAACTCATTTTTTTTTGTTTCGTTTTTCCTTTATTTTTTATTTATTTTTTTAAGACAGAGTCTCGCTCTGTCATCCAGGCTACAGTGCAATAGTGTGGTTTCAGCTCACTGCAACCTCTGCCTCCCAGGTTCAAGCCATTCTCCTGCCTCAGCCTCCCAAGCAGCTGGGATTACAGGGGCTCACCACCACACCAGGCTAATTTTTGCATTTTTAGTAGAGACAGGGTTTCACCATGTTGGCCAGGCTGGTCTCAAACTCCTGACCTCATGATTCACCTGCCTTGGCCTCCTAAAGTGCTGGGATTACAGACGTGAGCCACTGTGCCCAGCCTAAATTTTTTTTTTTTTTAACGGAACAATAAACACCTTTATTACATGGGTGGAGATAGGGATGAGGATTTATTTGCCTTTCTGGGCCTTGATTTTCCTAGGATAGAACCCTAACTCCTTGCCCTCTAGCACGTAGCCATCCGCTCAGCCACACTGTCTGGCCACACTCTCCTGGCCTTGATGTGATGCACACAAGAAGCTTGCCCTGCTGGAACTGCTCCTCTGGAAGACTGATGATTTTGGCATTCTTTTTCATCATATTTCTTCTGAATTTTTTAGGTCATTTTTGGTTTAAAATTCTCTTTTTTCCTCAGGAATCAGCTTGGCCCCTTTCTTGTGGCCCAGGAGCAGCACACAGTAGGACTCATACCACCGTGGATACGGTATGTTGTCAATGAGTATGAGGCAGTTCTCCACCAGGGTCTTGGTACAGACCAGGTCATTGTTGGATGCACCGTAGACAACATCAATGATGTTTGTTTTGCAATTACAACACTCTGAGCCCCAAGAGAAACTCCCCACATCCAGCCTCAGTTTGTCACCTCCCTGCACACAGACGGTGTGGACGTGGCGGGGGCTCATACCTCCACTTCTTGTGGCAAGGCTTTCTCTCACCCCTGATCTTGTGGTGCTTGTGCCAGCTGTCCCAAGATGCCATTCACTCAGTGCTGGCTGGAAAGACAAATCTGTCTTATTTCTGATAAATGTATTCAAGCCCTAGCAGGTCTTACCAAAGTAGCCACATAGTTTGTTGAAGCCACACACTTTTAGGAATTTCAAATTTTTCATTATGATTTCCTCTCTCATCTAGATTGCTTAGTGTATTGTCAGTCTCCAGATGTGTAAGATATTTTAAAATTTATTTTGAATTTTATCATATTATCCTATGATATTGATTTTGGGATTTATTGAAACTTCCTCTGGGGACTGATACAGGTGGTATTCCCCGTAAGTTCCCTGTGTTGAAAATAATTTGCCTGTTGGGTCTAGTACTGTCTCTGAGCCCAGGTGGAGAGCTGTGGCGTTCCAGTCTTCTAGATCTTTGCTCCTTTTTCGCTGGCCTGATCTGTCCATTTCTGAGAGGGGTGCATTCAAATTTCAAACCACACTTTTTGGTATTTTGTTTCTCCCCATGGTACTATCAATCATCATACACACACACACACACACACACACACACACACACACACACGTTATGTATTATACATATACTACATGGGTGCATGTTTTGTAATTTTACATATTGTTAGGTTTTCTATTTGCTCACAGCCCTTAACTCTTTTTGATTGTGTGTTTTGGTCATGT
This sequence comes from Cacajao melanocephalus, assembly GCA_963573385.1. NCBI lineage: Eukaryota > Metazoa > Chordata > Mammalia > Primates > Pitheciidae > Cacajao > Cacajao melanocephalus. Next base: position 57,646 of record CAUYLG010049577.1, on the reverse strand, counting down.
ACATTTAATTTAACTACTGGTATGTTAGGGCTTACTTATGCTTTTATTTCATTTTTCCTATCTACTATATTTTCTGATAAGAACAGATACTATACTTGATCTTAGCCAAAAGGCCAAGAAGCAACGATGTTATTTTTTTTTCTCCCCTTTTCCTGAATTTCCTTCTGGCCCAAGTAATGAATTTTAATTTTCTCTATCAGTTTTAACAATTTAAAATGTTAGGCGTCCATCCCACAAACTCAGGTACGGCCCTAGTCTCCTCTCACATTCCTCTGATCTCTCTCCCTGTTTCATCTCCACCTCCATCAGCAGCGTTGGTATCATTCTTGGAGCTTTATTTATGAAGCCTTGTGGCCTAGAAAAGTGTCCAAAGGTTTTTGAGTTACTCCTTAGGCTTCTCAGAAGTCACATTGACTCGTTAGTACTTTCTCTGAAGTCAACACAAACACATTCAGCTGCATGCAGGTAGCTCATTACAAACACTATTATGTGGCTATGTATACTTGTGTCTGTCTATAAAATGCATGAGTATACATCATGTATACATGAAGTTAACAGACTTTTAAAAGCCTAGTTGCTTGTAAAAAATCAATGGGGAAATGAATGACTACATATCAGTATAAAGGCATGTATGTACTTATGCATGCCTGTAGACAGGATATAGCAGGTGGTGAAATAACATTTGGGGAATCTGGGTGAGGAAGAATTGTTTGTACTATCTTTGCAACTTTTCTGTCATAAGTTATTTCAAAATTAAAATTTTAAATGTAATGAGGTCAGCCAACAGGACATGGGATTCAGTTTTGGCAAGTCAAGTCTCAAAAAGAGGAATGAAAAAGTCAGAGAGATGAGGTGTGATGCCACCTGAGGCAGCTATGAAACCAATACCACACTTTTAGCCCTGACCACTAAAGGGAAAGAACAAGGTACAGGGCTGCCTTTTGGCTGAGGCTTACCTCAAGGCCACCAAACAGCCCTGGCTGATACGTGGGAGCTCTCCCTGACAGCAAAGTGCCAGCACATGATGGCAACAGGACAAATTAAGGAAATCACTCTTCCCCAAACACTCAAGAATTCTTGCTCATGGCCAGGATTGTCAACTGAGGCCAATAGCATGAAAATGGTGGATGTGGCACCCCCAAAGGAAGCCCACATGGACAACTTCCTCTTCACAGGGAAGAAAATGTGACTGTGTGATGGAGGCCTGGACTGTCATCACCCTAACCAGTGGTCAATTTTAGTATCATTGGCCTGGTGTGGTGGCTCACACCTATAATCCCAGCACTTTGGGAGGCTGAGGATGGAGGACTGCTTGAGCCCAGGAGTTTGAGACCAGCATGGGCAACATGGCGAAACCCTGCCTCTAAGAAAACATTTAAAAACTAAAAATAAAAATTTTGCATCACTGACAGTGGGTTAAAGATATGAAATGTCCTTTGGTGTGAATAGGAAGGACAAAATATCACTTAAATGCATTATAACCAAAAGATGCACGTGAACCTAACAAAGCTTTAGCTGTACCTTCCAGATTCCAGGAAATCCTGGGGACAGGGAGTAGGTCAGGGCAAACTCTTAGAAGCGGCCACACAAAGCTGGAGGGTGCACATCCTGCAGGACAGCCTACCTAGTGCTGTAAGTTGGTTCCAGACCAACCAGAAAGCAGGTGCTGTGAATGCATGGGTGTTGACTAGGTCCTGGAAAAAAAGGCAAGGGATGCTCAAGGTGATAAATGTCTGAAGTTACACCCACCATGAGCCAGGTTCTGGCCTGATGGAGATATTTTTGTAGTCATCAGGCAACAAGAGAGCTGCCTGGCATTGGCTATGTGGTCTTTTGTGGAATCACAGGCACACACAGCCTTCAAAACACATCACTTCTTTATTCAAGATGAAACAAAACAAAACCAGTAAGTGTCCTGCTCTTCCTCACCCTGACCTACGGACACTGAGACAAAACTAGTCATGTTTTCTAAGTGGCCACAGGATAGCAAAAGTGTGGCTATCAAGGGGGTGGCTGGCACTCACCACCTGCTCCTCCCAAGTAAAAATAAAAGAATGTACTCCGAGGTCCAGGGTATGGTGCCAAACTCAATTCTTTTTCTTGAAACGTGACTAGTAAGTGGAGCAGAGAGTGATGCTAAACTGTGTTCATGCTTTCTGTGATCCATCCATCAAGCTCCTTCTTGGTGACCTTGCAGAAAGACATCACTTCCTGTGGGCTACGTGGCAAGGCTGCTGAGCTGAACTGCCCTGCTGACAGGGGAGACAACAGCCACATGGACCTGTCCTGATGACTGCCTGAAGGTGCTGTTATCAAGGTTGCTCATCACCATGCAGATGAAGTTTCAGGAGACATGTTCATGCCATCGGACCACAGATGTCAAGCTGGCAACGTTCATGATGATGACAGAACTGGGATTGACTGCAACACCACAAAATTCCGGAACTGAGATGGACCTAGACACAGAGTATGACATGGGTCTCAAGGATAAGGCCACCTGAGAGTGTGTTAATTAATGGGGGCCCTTGGAGGGTGCCCTGCTCAGGCTGTATCTGGAATACTGTGTCTACTTCTGGGCCCATATTTTAAGGGTGCAGCTGACAAGCGGGCCCTCAAGGTGGGAGGCTCTTGGAGATTTTTATTTTTAGAGAAGGAGTCTTGCTCTGTTGCCTAGGCTATAGTGCTGTGATCAATGCTCACTGCAGCCTCAAATTCCTGGGCTCAACCAATCCTCCTGCCTCAGCCTCCCAAGTAGTGGGGTTTTTTTTCATGTGAGAGAGGGTTGGATGAACTTTGAGCTTAACGAAGAGAAGGGAAGACTTGGAGCTTACCTTACCAACTAACATATTAAAGCCTGCTATTAAAAGCAGGTCAGACTTGCTCTATTTTACTCAGAGGAAAGGTCTAGGACCCATGGGCAGAAGTTATGGGAGCCAGGTGTCAGTTCAATTTAAGAAAGAATGTTTTAACAGTTAAAACTACAAATGACTCAGTGGGAAAGGAATTTCCTTCATATGAACAGGGGCTGGGTGACCAGCTGTGAGGAACTCTTCAGGTTGATTCTTACCTGAATGGGAGTGTGACCCAGAGAGCCCCTCTGTGCATTGCACTCTAGATGTGCAAATGAAGCTAACTTCAAAGCATGCTTTAAAAATGTGTGAATGAAGTTAATTTCAAAGTACATTTATAAAAGTCATAAGAAAATCACAGGGAGTTTGATGGAAGAGGAGAGAATATATTTTTGGAGAATTAATTTAAAATAGGGTTTTAAGTGAAAGAGTTTATTTCAAAGCTCAGCACAGAAGTACTCCTTTGCAAGTAGGAGATTTGTTTAATGATAGCTGTGTCTTTGTACATTTCCACTTAGCTCCTGAGTTCCACATGGAGGAAGTGACGGAAATGACCCAGTTCGCTGGAACAAAGTCCTTGTCTTTTCTTTCTGCCATCAAGTAAGAAGGCCAGCCAGTGCTGGGGCTGAGTGATGATGCCCTGTTTACACTCAAGACTTCTGTACAAAGTCAGGGCCAACAAGGGAAGAAAAGGCAGCAGAACCCTCCTGAGGCTCTGCTCCCCCTGACAACATGAAGCATCCAGGAGCTACGTCTAGAAAGGGGGCTCTCTGGCCAGGCACAGTGGCTCATGCCTGTAATTCCAGCACTTTGGGAGGGCCTAGACAGATGGATTGCTGGAACTCAGGAGTTTGAGACCGGCCTGGCCAACATAGTAAAATCATGTCTCCACTGAAAATACAAAACTTAGCCAGGCGCGGTGGTGCATGCCTGTAATCCCAGTTGCTCGGGAGGCTGAGGCACAAGAATAGCTTGAACCTGGGAGGTGGAGGTTGCAGTGAACTGAGACTGCGCCACTGCACTCCAGCCTGGGCGACAGAGTGAGATTCCATCTCAAAAAGAGAGAAGAGAGGAGAGGAGTGGGAGGGGGAGTGGGAGTGGGAATGAGAGGGGGAGGGGGAGGGGGAGGAGAAGGGGGATGGGGGAAAGAAAGGGGCTCTACATGGTATCTGCTGGGGTCCAGGGCTCCCCTGAAACCTTGGCAAAAATTTTGTGCTTATGGTGTTTTTCTCAGGAGAAAGTCACAGATGTCAGTGGATTCTCAAAAGTGTTTATGACTGAGAAAGACAGAAGGGTAAGATTTACAAGGACCTGCTATGCACGGGGTCAGGGCAGATCCACCGCTCCTTCTTGGTGCTGTGAGGTGCCCAGGCACCCCTCTTTTCTGGGGCTCAGGCCTCCTCACTGTTGTAGGGTTGGGGGTTAGACAAAATGATTCTAGATTTCCCTTCCAACTCTAAAACACCATTAAAGAGAATGGAAGGAGCAAACATTCTTGTTCATAGTGACCCTTAGGAACCCACAGCCTTGGTCATTCTAACTTTGGAGGACCATGCAGTCTCCAGGCCTTGAAAACAGCCTATGAGCCACTCCCAGGGGCTGAGACACGCATCCCTCTTACATCACAGTCACATTCAGCTGCAAGGAGATGTGACTGACCATTCTGTCACTGTTATTACTGATTTTGTTACCAACTTTCCTTAATAAAACAATATTGAAGTACTGCCTTATTGTCAATTTATGCTTAAATTCAGATAAGTAGCCCTAGAATCTTCAAGATAATGCCAAGTAGCTAATTATAAAGTTATTTTGAAATATGGGCACTCTCCCTGAAAACCCCCACCCTACCTATGTGTATTACTTTAGTCAATAAATAAAAAGGATTTCAGTCCTGCCTACAGTGAAAGAGGAAAGAGGGGATAGGACAGAGAAATGGAACCCAGACCCAGACCCCAGTATCTCAAGAAACATCTTCCTTCTCTAGAGACCTTGAAAAACACAACTGATACTCATCTCTCTGGAATGATTCTAGTCCTTTCAGGCAGAGAAAAGAAAGTGAGGCACCGAGGGTCCTTCTACTTCTGTGGTCTTAAGTACTGAACAGCCTAAAGTGCTTCAAAAACAGATGTCAGATGAACTTGGCTCATCCCACGCACAACACCACAAGCACCATGAATAACATTAAGTAACATAACTAAGGCTGACTGGTGAATTCTCCTGGCCACACTTCATGAGCAAACAATTACAACAATACTCTGAATTGTACTTGCATATTGGTGAAGTCAAAACTTACTGTCATTACTTTCAAAAACACAGAGTTAGGAATCTGCAGAATATTTTCAATAAGAAAACAAACACGTTTCTGCCTTTCAGTTTGAAACCTCTTGCTAATGTTGATTAAAAGCATGACACTTTAACATCTACCCGTGTTGATGTTAAGTCTGTCATCAGATATGGTGATGTAGAAATACATAATTGTCATTTAAAAAACACACAAAAATTGAACATGCTATACGTTATCTTTTAAAATGTAGTCTGTATTATTTTCACCAACCAAAACACACATAATATATTTTATTATAAAACATTAGGCAATGTTACTTTTGATATATGCAACCTGAAAGGTCACACTTGTATTTATTACCAGTAAGAAATACCGGAGAAGTTACATTAGAAATCAGCCAGACAGACTTGTACATCATTATCGTGACTTACATAGCATTAAATGCGGGTTGAAGCAGCACCCACTCAGTGTTTCAGACACAGACTCAGTGTGGGCAAGGGGCCCTGCAAGAGGGCTTTCTCCTCTCAGTACTGGGACTCTGTGTTTCACATCCCAAAGACAAGAGCGGAGCCCCGTTTGCATCTCCAGGCCCACGGCTGACATGGTGTGCACAGCCAGTGTTTCTAGACTGCTCTCCTGCTCAGATGTAACTCTGTCTGCTCTCTGGACTTTGCACTTGAAATTAAGACCCGGACATAGGGGAGACAGTCATTTCCTTTCTGACTAAAAACTAAGCCAACAAATGAAACAAACCTAGTCTGAATTCCAGGATAATAATACATTACCTGGTTTATAAAAATACATGTCCAAAATAGTTACTTCCTGGGTTGTGTACAATATAAATTACAAAAATAAAATAGAAAAGATGAAAACTTGAGCACATTTTTCAGTTCTTTAACCAACATCAGCATTTATCCATAGAGATCAGCTTGAAATCATTTGCATGGCACCAGGACCCTGGCAAATCTAGGCTCAGCAGGGAGAACAGTGAAGCTGGGGTGAGGTATTTCTGTGGACCTTGTGGCCTGTCCTGGGCACACTCGCCTCTACCTGGTGGAAGATGGCCTTTCCAGGAAATCCTGTCCACACTGTCACAGGCTCCATCCGTGGCAAGTGGCTCACTGAATGCCCAGAGGAGCGAGTGAGCAGAAAGCCAGTCTGCAGCTACCTCGTCCCCCATCCAGTCTCCCGGTAAGGGGAGCATCACACAGTGCAGGGCAGCTTCTCCATTTTCAAACCTCTCCCTTTCCTTTGTTTTTCCTTTTAAAGATAGACTTAGTAAAGTCTTTTAAAAGAATGTGTATTAGAGAGAAGGCCATTTTAAGATGTTTATATAGATAGATAGATAGATAGCCATGTAATACGTGTTTTCATCTCAATCCAAGTTATTATTACCAATTTGTATTTGAAAGTGTCTAAATGACACAATATAAAAGAACTATTTCTTATTTCATATTAATTTTGCTAATCAAGGGTTCCAGTTTCCAGTGATATGACCAAACAATAAGACATAACTGGTGCAGAGAGAACCATATATTTTAGATAATATTTATAATAAACTTTCTTATCACAGTTCCTCCTCAGAACACATTCTATAGAATGTTGACCAAAAAGTTTTCAAAATAATTGAACACAAGATATGAATCAGCAACAAAATAAGCTCGAGGGAAAACACATGGGCACAGGTAGGCAAAGTGATCATCATAGCTCCATTTCTGCCGTGACACGTACTCAGCATCTTAATGAATTCTGAATAACTTACATGTCGTAAAGTATCAATTTCAGGTGAGCAGTTTTAAGTCAGAAAATATTCAATAATTAATCATTACTCTTTGTGGGATTTCCTGCACATCCTCTGATGAGTTTCCCAGAACATTCATGGATTTCCCTTAGGAAAAGGAATGCCCCCAAACAATGGAAAACAACTATAGCAAATAGGCATCTGAATCTGCCTGGCGTCTGAAAACAGACCAAAGAGGAATTTATCTGCTTCCTCCAATGAAGAAAGAAAATCAAGAATGTGGTATTGGCAGAGGAAAACTGAAAGAGGAAAGGTAAGTAAAGGCGAAGGAAGCACTTAGGATATGACTGCAGTGATCTCTAGTGACCATTTTGTAAAATTCTACTTCAGTGTTAGGCCATGGATGCAGAAATCTATCTGCCATCATATTATTGAGATGGAGTATTATGTGCCTAATACAGAAGGTGAAGTTCTAGGTAGCATTTTAAATTCATATTAAGTCTAGAAGACCAAGAAGAAAAGAGATAAGGTAGCTAGGATTTCAAGCAGCACTAAGCAAAACTTAAAACTTTATCATGCAGTAAAGCTGAATGTACAACCATCCCAGACAAGACAATTTAGAGAAAACAAGGTGTCCACATAAGTGTCTTGGTTTTAGCTGTGATAATTCTCAGCCAAACATCACAAATATAAGATAAGCTATATATTTTATTTATTAAATAGATTTAATTATATGTCTTCTGAAATACAAAAGAGAATAAATCATAACACAAAAGGGAGTAAGATATAATAACATCATGACGGCCAATTAATAAACATAAATCAACTTTTTCTGGACAGACACCAAATTACTTAAGAGGATTAAGAGATAACCTCAGAAGCAGCACTACCTGGAAGATTATTTGGCATTTAAATACTGATTTCCAAAGTGCTAGATGGGCAAGTCCAAGCAAGCATTTGTGGTCACATGCACACATATCTCAACAGTTACAGATGATGAGAAACTGTCACTACTATTACCATACAACTCTAAACAAATTCACCTATTCTAACTGCTCACCTGAAATGATCTTGAACAAAATCTCTAGAAATGTGGCTGGCACTTTTTTCCTTCAGACATATTCTGCCTCATTTTATAATCTAAGCAGGCAATCCTATTAGATCTGAGTAGGGCAAGGCATTGTGTTTCTTACATGCAGAACATGGAGTTTTTCTATTTGGTTCCATCAACTCCCAAGCATTTCAGGCCCATGGAGGTGAGAGTTCCTTCAGTGATGACAGGTTTACTATTTCTAACTTATCATCGACAACCTTCGAGGGGTCCCGTTGAGGCATCGAGACTGCTGTCTGTGTCTGAGGCCAGTGTCTGCTCAGTGGACATGGATGAAATGTCATTGATAGATGAAGACTGAGAAGGAGTGGCGTTGCTACTTACTGCTGCATCTGTGCTAAGAAAACCAAATATAATAAAATCTGAGGCACGACATTGCTGCAAATCCAGGCAACGAGACTTCAGGCCATATCTTGGCTCTGTCCTTTTGCAGTTTCCCAATCCTAACTATGAGTATAAACAAGAAGTTAGTCGGCTGGACTTTCTGAGCTTTTCCTTGAGTCTTTCTTTGGGCCCAGAATCCCATATTTCTATGTCTTTCCTTGCAAGATTCTTGTTTTCTTCTCAGTGGCTAAACATATATGTGGCCATGTATAATCATGTTAGCTACTTAAAAAATACCTGCTGCTTTCAAGCAGACATCAAAAGGAAACAGCTATATTTATCTGAAAATGCAGTATCACAAAAGGCTTAAGCCTGAACAGGATTCAAGTGTCACCAGACACTTGAATTTATAACATAAACACTAAATCTACGGAATAAAAAGCACCAATATTCAAAGAAATCTTTTGCAATAAACAGACTGCATACTATAGAAAGGAAAAAAACATTAGTGGCTTCATATTTTTTATTGTTTTATAACTCCAGAAAACTGATATTTTAATCTTTTAAAGCAAATGAAACTATCCTACTTCCTACTATCCATATTTTAGTCTAGTTTGAATAAAAATACAACATGCAGACTCTCTGAGATCAACGTCTGCAGTCTTAAATTTGTGCTTAGTTAACAAGCACTTAAGTTCTTACTGAAGTTATGTAATCTCTAGATGCTTGACACATACGTCATGCTGAATATAAAATTCAAGAATACAAAGTAAGCTGTGCTCTCTGCACATCCGCACGCATGTGTGTGCATGCTTTCCAATGGGAGTGGGAGTGAGACAATAAATATAACTTGAGCATTTCATTTAGTAAACAGGTAAAATCCTGCAGACATAAGTGAATACCACAAATATCAGAGTCTCGCATAATCATACAACTACCTGGTCATTAGGATTCTACCACTATGACTATCAGTAGATCAAGTAGAAAAATGCGAGAATGATATGAACAATTTTCTCAAAAGAAAACATATTCCATTTTATCTAGATTGGCATTTTGGGTGGGACCAGTACAAAGAGGGTTATCAACACTGAAAAGGCTTCTCTTTCAATTTCTTCATCTGTAAATGGAGCTGACAGCAGTTACAGCAAAGATGAAAGAGGAATGTTTATAACAAAGTTCAGTGCCTGGCATATCAGTAAAACATCATCCACCACCACCACCAACATGACAAGCCAAAAAGGGTAGCTATTCAGACAGTGGTTTTTAAATCTGATGCTAGTCAGGCTGGCATTTCACATGTTGCTGCCATTTATAAAAGTTGAACAGAGAAAGAAAAATACCATACAATGAAACTATTAAAGCAATCACTAACCTGAAGTCTGATCTTTTACAACACCATTCTTGCTTCTTTCTTCCCAATCCATGACTTCTTTGTAAATTAGCTCTTTAATAAAAATACAAGTTAAAATGCTTACTCAGTTTCTAAACAGTTTCATTGTATCTCTAAACTCTGCTTCCAAATCAACTGGAACTACTCCAAGGGCACCATGATATGCTATTTTTAATTGTAAGATAGAGTCAATTCAGTAATATAGTCTACCTGGACGAAAATATTCATTTAAAAAAAATTTTTTTTTTTTTTTGAGATGGAGTCTTGCTCTGTCGCCCAGGCTGGAGTGCAGAGGCATGATCTCGGCTCACTGTAACCTCTGCCTCCCGGGTTCAAGCAATTCTCCTGTCTCAGCCTCCCAAGTAGCTGAGAATACAGGCAAGTGCCACTATGCCCGGCTAATTTTTGTATTTTTAGTAGAGACGGGGTTTCACCATGTTGGTCAGGCTGGTCTTGAACTCCTGACCTCGTGATCTGCCTGCCTTGGCCTCCCAAAGTGCTGGGATTACAGGCGTGAGCCGGTGTGGCCTGGACTATATTTATGTTTTGATACGTTGTATGTTTTCTTTTCTTTTCTTTTCTTTTTTTTTTTTTGAGACAGAGTCTCATGCACTCATCTAGGCCAGAGTGAAGTGGCACAGTCTTGGCTCACTGCAACCTCTACCTCCTGGATTCAAGTGATTCTCATGCCTCAGTCATCCAAGTAGCTGGGATTACAGGTGTGCACCACCATGCCTGGTTAATTTTTGTAGTTTTTGTAGAGATACGATTTTGCCATGTTGGCCAGGCTTGTCTTGAATTCCTGGCCTCAAGTCATCTGCCTGCCTTGGCCTACCAAAGCGCTGGGATTACAGGCGTGAGCCACTGCGCCCAGACTACATTACATTTTTTCAATGTGACTAGTAAAGTAGCAAAACATGGAGGATGGTTCTGGATCCATAACAGGGTTTTATGAAGTGGAGTGGCTCCCACAGAACACTGTAAGGGATTGGACATTCTCACACCCATGTTTCTCTATGGTTACTCACGGTTCTCCAAAGGTTATCAGTAGCCACATGTGGGCTAGGAGCCCCTCACACTGGCCAGAAATGAATCTACATGCCTAAGTCTTTTCTTAGTTTCAACTTCAGTTTTCCTCAACTTTCATTTGTAAGAAAAACTAATTACCTACTAAGTAAGTTATTAGGTATAAGGCCGGTTGCCTCACCAGGGAGCCAGGCACGCCCACCCCTCCCTGTCTTGCACTCTATACCCACCTCTGCACTCAACCCCTGGCTCAGCACATGGAGCACATGCTCCCCTGGGGGATCCGCCCAGATCTGCGCACAGCCCTTGCCCCCGAGCACATGTTCCCCTGGAGGAATCTGGCGGATGTGACCTCAGCCTGTACTGAAAAGCCCGCCCAACCGCCTGCCCACTGACTATGAACTGCCCCATCCTCATTCCTTGCTGTCCCAATCTATAAAAACCCACGCCTCAGGAAGTCGGTGCGACTTCTCTGGCCCCTCTCTCCCCCGGGATTACAGAACCTCGCCCGGGAGCTGAATAAACTGGAATTTAATTTTTCTCATGCTGGCCTCAGTTTCCTCATTTTAAACTCAGCAATAACCTTACATTAGGGATTCCTAAAATTTCAGCATTCATGAACTAACATTAGCACATTGCAAGCATTTACTGAGGCCAATGAGCATGCTCTGTGCATGTCTTGCTAAGCATGGGCACACAGGTAACTGGCACTCCCACATCCCAGGACTGCCTTGGGTCAGGACCCATCATCAGTGTTGACTCTCTCTGACTGTGGTTCTCAGTTACTACTGATCCTACTTTTTAATGAAAAATTATTAGTTCAACCTCTTCATTATAGGTATAGTTTATTGTGGGTTGTTTGGTTAATCTCACAGTGGTAGTAATACCTACCTGTACATTTTCAATCTGCAATTTCCCCCAAACTAGATTTTAAAACATATGTAGAACTACATGGCTTAAAAGAACAAGCAGAAGTTCACACGACCCCCAGCCCTGGCTCCCCATTTCTGCATATACTGGGCATTCTATAGGTTAACATGCAGCTGGTGAATTGGCCTCACCTGACAATCTGCAACATGTTATCAACATATGTGTGATACAATTACTAAGCTCAGTTTACAAACTAATATGTGAAAAGCCATGAAAAAAATATTTTTCCCTTTTGAAACATATGATAAGAAATTCATACATGTTCCTCTCTAATTCTGTTCTCTTCAAGTTCTTTTTCTACTGGAAACTGGGAGAAAGAGGCTAAGTGGGCTGCAGGGTGGGGTTTTTTTTTTTTTTGCCCCTTCCTGAAGAGAAATGTCACAAAATGTAAAGTTTCTGCTTTATAGGATTGGAAGAAATGTCACAAGGAAGAACAAAACAAACTCCATCTTTACCTTTCCACTCTTCAATTGCATGTTCTCTTTCTTCCAACTGGGCATCATAAATTTGAGGTGGTGGCTAAAAATTAAATCATATGCAAAGTCAACGGTAATGCCTCAAAAAACAATGAGGCATTAAAAAAGGCAGAATCACTTGGAAGACTTCTAGTCTATTTATGATATGAATTTAGTAATTCAACACACGGTTTAATAAAGATTTCTGTCATGTGATATTATATCAGCTTTAGAATCAAAATAATTATGAAAAACTTAACCAAAAAAGAGTTACTATGTTCCTCTTAATAATCACCTGGCCTCAAAACACAGACATCTACCCAGATGTCATTAGAAACTCATCAGCACAGGCTGTTTCCCAGAGACCCATCATGGACAAGGCACTGGGCTGGCAGCTATGGAAGATCCTGTTGCTTCTTAGAACAAATTTTATATTTTCTTCATGGAAGAACTCCCAAACCCAATGTCCAACTCATAAATTGACTGTTACAAAAGCCTGCTTATAAATTGGATTCTTTTTCTATAAAACAATGTTTAAAGTGATGGTAAGACCACAGGCCATGACGTAAACATGTATTTCACTAATGGCATGAAGGAAGCCTGCTACTATGCAGTGATTTCCCTCACAGCTAAAGCTTACTCACACCAGTGCTGATACGGAAACAAGCACACAAGCACCAAACTCAGAGTGGAGCTACTCCAGAAGGGGAACCAGGAGGCATGATCCCTTTAGGGAAGGATAAACAGACGTGTGATTTTTCAGCAAGTTGTTCAGCCTCTCTGGTTGAGTGGCCTAAATAAGAGGATGTAACCAAAGCCCATGGCACAGAACAGATGCTTAATAAACTATGAGCACAAAGCAGCATTTGCAAAACGGAGACAATGATATCACCAAAGCATAAGTTCATTTCCGAGGTACTCTGAGCTGGAGCTCCAGCAGCAAAAGAACAAGGGACCCAGGTCTCAGACAACAGTTGGCCTTTTTGTAACTGGGAGCCCACAGCTGGAGAACTTGCTACCTGTATGTAGCCACTCTGGATGAACAGAAAAGAGCCAAGGAAATACAAGCCTGGCCTCTACATATAAATCTTTTCAAAGCAGATACTCACTGCTTCTGCTTCAGCGGGATCATACCAAACAGTGATGTATGGGTGACGCAGAGCTTCGTCTACAGAGATCCGCTTGTCAGGATCAATCACTAACATTTTTGATAACAGATCTCTGGCTTGACTTGCTAGGGTGAAAACAAATATTAGATTAATAAATGCTGTTAATATGAAAAAAAGAGAATCATACAACAAAGAACTAAGTATGACAGCACATACAGAACAAAGATATATTAATTTTGAGAAATGTTTGATAGGTTCAAGATGAATAGAACCCAAACATTTTTAAGAAAAAGTCAAGTGGCCACTTTCATTACAAGCCAGGTTTCCAAATGTAGTTTTACGCCTCTGGATCTGTGAGGGGAAGAGAAACCTGGGTCCCCAGGGTTATGGGGAAGAGCACCAGGCAGCCTCAGACCAATATCTGGGCAGGGCCCAAGGCTGGGAAACCACAGTAAAGAAAGTGGCAATTGCTGAGCTGAGGGTGGCACTGCCCAGAGTGCAGGCATGAGGCAAGGGGGAGTATTTTTCTCTAAGCCACATCAAAATGAAATTAGAACAGACTTTTAAACCACACAGCAATCTCACACTCCCACAGTATAAAACACTCACAGATGCTTCTGGCTGGCATAGCTGTATACAGTGTTGGCAACACACTTTTTTTTTTTTTTTTAAATCCACAGATTGGTATTTATGAAAAAAACCAAGTTAAATAACTTCGTTAAATATAAGGCTCACCTAGGTTTTGGCAATTAAAGTTCACAACCTGAATAAGCAAAGGAAAGACTGGGGCTTTTCTGATTAAGGCACAGTTTACCTTAATGTAGACAGAATCAAATCGCTTCTTTTTCCTTAAGAAATCGCACTGTAGTAAAGGGTGCAGGAAAAGAGGGAGAGAACCTTTTTTATCAAATGACTATCACATGGCTTCTGACTCTAGAATCTGCATTCAAGTGTTCTTTTTAATCTGAAAACTTTTTGAATTTCAGTTGCTGTAACTGTAACATAAGATTATTTCAGACTGATTTGATTATTTTTATTTTGGCCAAAGGCTTCACTTATAGAGGATAAAGCTCCTAGACCTTTAAGCTTTCTCTCCTCAGTACCTTCACACCTCAGACTTCTGGCCTAAAAGGACTTTCTCTCCCAAAGCTCACAGGTTTTTAGAATATAAACATGAAAGAGTGAAAGCATCACCTGAATTACAAAAACAAGCATAAGAAAAAAAGGATATTTTACTTTTTATTTTGTCTCGTTCAGACTCTGATGGGAATATCCAATCTGGAAAGAGTTCTTCGAATTTGATTCCAGGATACTTTGGTCTGTTTTCTACATAATTTCTCACAGTTGGCTGAAGTTTCTTCATGAACTCTGCTGACGGTGTTCCAAGCTGCTCAATAACTTTATTCCACTGATCGATATCTAAAGAGTCTCTTGAGGAAAATACAACTGAAATGCCTTGTATTCATAGTACATGCAGCAGCATCATTTGAAGAAAAGTAATATTTATACCTATCAACTAGGCCACCCCACTGGGATCAGCAGAAGAATTTTGAAATAATATTCAAATAAGGTTTGGGTTTCCAAATTACACTATTTTTTAAAACTCTTACACTCTGTGTCTTTATAACCTATGATCACAGTTTATTAAGTCAACATAATGAAGTCTACACACCTTCCCACGCTAGTTCAAAATAAAGTTTATCTTATAACTAAAAATACCTATGGCAAAAATGATTAAACATGAAATTAGATAAACATTACATAAGCAAATTGAAATCAGTTTTCATACTAATGCTACCTTAGATTCATTCATCGCCCTCTAAAGAACAGAAGATCTCGAGGGACCTGTGGAGAAACCTATCTGATCTCCTCAGTTTACAGCTGGGGAACCAACCAACTATGCTTAGACTGAAGCTAGTGACAGCTTTCAAATGCTATTGTTTTACTTGGAATTGACTCTTCCCAACCATCCCAGGTCTGGGATAGCCAGGTCTCTATCCCAGACCTGGCTGCAATACCTACGTAATGCATTTTATTTCCTTTCAAAGTGCATGACCTGGGTTTTGGACTCAACTCTGCACTAAACACTCATAGGGTGTTAGGGGAAGTCAAGCTTCTTTGGGGGACCATTTCCTAATGCAGACAATACCAGCTTTGCCTATTCCCCAGGGTACTTGCTAGGCTTGGGATAATTGGGATTGCATGTGGGAAAGTGATACTGAAACTGTATTCAACTACAGAAGAGAATGCAAGCCAGAAAAAAAAAAAAAAGCATTAACAGCAGCTTAAAAAAGTGGTCACTGAGGCATGTCTTAGAAAAATGAACTTACATCACCATGAAGTAACCTAGTGAACAGGTACATGAACTCAGTTCTCCCAAAATGTTATACTCCCAAAGATCTGCTTGGGAAATGAGTTTCTGGCATTCAATTCACTAGCAAATTCTCCTTACTCCTACTTCATACATACTGTCAAATCAGAATTATGCCTACATTTTATTTACCTATTTAGCTAAAATGTGAAAACTGTCTCATACCTTTCCCTTCTGCCATATACATATATTTTATATTTATATAAAAATAAAGACAGAGTCTCACTCTGTCGCCCAGGCTGGAGTGCGGTGGTGCGATCTTGGCTCACTGCAACCTCCGCCTCCCGGGCTCAAGTGATTCTTGCGCCTCAGCTTCCCATTAGCTGGGACTACAGGCACCTGCCACTGCGCCCAGCTAATTTTTGTA
Organism: Cacajao melanocephalus; assembly: GCA_963573385.1. Lineage (NCBI taxonomy): Eukaryota > Metazoa > Chordata > Mammalia > Primates > Pitheciidae > Cacajao > Cacajao melanocephalus. Next base: position 41,689 of record CAUYLG010049577.1, on the reverse strand, counting down.
TTTTTAGTAGAGACAGGGTTTCACCAAGTTGCCAGGGTGGTCTCTAACTCCTGGCTTCAAGTGATCCGCCCACCTTGGCCTCCCAAAGTGCTGGGATTATAGGCGTGAGCCACCGCACCCGGCTCACCTTATACTTTTGATACCTCTTCTGCACGCTTACTCCCACAGACTCCCCAGCATGCACCCACACAGCATCTGTGTGCCATTTGCAACATAGCAACCATCTGGGCTCCCCGCTACACTAAGCCTGCCCAGCTCTAGACCCTAACCCTCGTGCTTACTCAAAGATGAGCTTCCTCAACTCTTCCTTCTCTGACATCATCAACATTTTGCACTCTACCAGTACATTCCATCACCATTCATAAATGATGGTGTTTTCTCCTATGTAAACACAGCAGCTGCTTTCTTTTGGCCCCCACTAGCTATCACTCCATTTCTTATTTCGATTTGCAGCGAAACTTCCATAAAGACCTGTCTATACTGTGTCTCTAATTTCCAGCCTCTCACTTTCTCTCAAACATATTCCCATCAGGCTTTCTTCCCTCCACTCCATAAATGCTGTGCCCATCACGGCTGCCAGCAGCCATCACGAGGCCCAGCAGTCAATCCTCTGTCCTCATCTCATGTGAATGAGCCTCCCTCAGTCACGGTCTCTAGGAGGAGGGGGTCACTGGAGTGCCTTCACCATTTCCTCCCCTATTCCTTTTCTCCTTCAACCTCAAGAGGGCTAAGTCCTGGGTCCTTGCCTCTTCCTCTCCTGCAAGCACTCGCTACCACTCCTGAGGCTTCAAGGCTACTGCCAGATGGATGACACCCACTTCGATCTCTCTATCCCAGACCTGGCTTCTGAATTCCACTGTCTAACAGACATCTCCAAACCCTAGCAAGGCTCCTTGAAGGGTCCAGCTTCAAAGCAGTTGCAGAGTACAAGCCCATCTCCCTGGGCACACCCTTACCAGCCTGCTGGGGGCCTCCAATTCTCCTCTGGATGATGGTAGCCTCTGCTCTGGTCTCTTGCTCTGCCCTGCCTTGATAAGCCACCCTTAATTCAGCAGCTAGGGGGAGCCTCTTTGCACCTAAGTCAGACTAGTCACCCAGAAATGGGCAGGCAAGAGAAATATCTGCTGGGTTAATGATAAAAGACTAGAGACTAAACCAGTTGTGAGAGAAGACCCACATATGCCCTGAGAGGCCCCCACCCCAGCATCCTACAGATGAGAGGGACAGGGGACAGATGAGAGGGACAGGGGAAGGGGAAAGATAATTCTGGCAAGCTCAGTGGACTTTGTTGTCTAACTCTTGTGATGCTGCAGGCAGACCATAGGTCTCCCATTTTACAGAAGGGGAAACCAAGGCTCAGAGAGGCTCTCAATTTCTCAAGGATGCACGGCTGGCAAGGCGAGGCGTCTGAGCTGGGGCCCAAGGTGGCCTGGAGAAAGCTTTCTTTTTCTCACAGGCCAGGGCAGGGACAGGAACTCCTTTTTTATCCCAGGTCACAAATGTAAAGCAAATCTCTGAGACCCTCAGTCTGATTTCTGCAACTTTTTTCTGTCTCCCAAATTTCAATCTAACATTTTAAAGAGTTGGCAAAATTTTCTTTAGAAAATAATGTTAAACTCTGTGTGACTTTTAGGAATAACGTTAGGTGACCTTATATATAACACCATTAATTAATGACATTAATGTTAATATGTAAAGCAGGAATTTTAAGTTACTTACTAAAATGCACCAAAATGTACTCACATTTTTCATTTTTGTACTTTTTGAAGAAAACATTTCTTAATAAAACAAGGATGGCACAAAATGAATAAGAATTGAGACAAACTGAACATTAAGTAGATACTTTTAAATTATTAGCCCTTTGATTCCTCAGCTTTTCCCTTTTTAATTAAGTTTACTTGCAGAATAAAGACTTCCTTATTTATAGGTTGAAATAAGTGACTCTGAGTTAAGGCTATGGAAACTGCTAGAAAATTTACTAGAACAAATAAAATACTACATTTAACTTGACATATAATCTATGATACATAAAAATGTAAAGAAAGGTGAATGAGAGAAATAAAAACATCTTCATTCCAAGTTTGTGTTGTGAAGAATTTATATTATAAGGAGACCATCCTGATAAAATTATTAAAATCTGAAATTACTTTCCTAAAATACATACAAACACTGACTACAGAGCTTGATTTCCTTAAAAGCAACTATCAATCTGCCCAAGGATGGAGACCAATTTAAACTTTTATAATGAAAATAAAGTCAAAGACTAATGAAAAACTAAGTGGTTAGAACACAAATGAAAAAGGGAAGATGTGAAGAACCATGTTAGGGTAAAAAATACTAAGGATGGAAGAATGGCAAATGAGGAAAGAAGGCTATTTTAATGATTAGTTATTCTCCTTTCTGCTGTATCTCTAATATGATTTGTTGACTACAGTATAAGTTCATCTTTTTCATTTTACATTTATTTCAACTTCCCCAGTGTGTCACAAAATAACCCACCAGACAGATTTGTTTTAAAAAAATTCTACAAAATGTCAGCGCAGTAACAAACAATAAAGTTTAACATATTGTTCCTCACTAAATTTTCATTTTAATCTCTTTCACTTAGGTCCTTTGTAATGTGCTTCGGTTCTTACTTTGGGGAAAAGTATTTCAATGCATACCACTAACTAACAAAATAGTATTTAATTAAAGCACACAAGCACACTAGCCTATTAAATTTAGCTAGCGTCTTTCCTAGTTAAATTAATGGAATAAACTAAATAATACAATATTTTCATTTAAATATCAGAATATGCTTATCAAAGAGCAAATAATTTCTTCTATATGTCCAGCTATTTTTGATAAAATTAAGAGCTAATATAATTGGTTTAACTCTAAGTCTCAAAATTGTTACAGGTAGTCAAGTTAAAAATAAAGTATAAAATTGAATCACTTGGTTTGTGACACTAATTAACAAATATAATAAAGCCCCCCTTAGAACACAGTCTGGAGTGGATTACGACATTGTCCTCGTGAGCGCTCGTGTAAGCAGGTGGTCATGCTGCCTGAGACATTATGGAAAGCATGGCGGGGCCAAGGTCGCGGGGAAGGATACGGTCAGTGCCTTGGAATATCACACAACCTTTCACCAGCTCTCCCATGATGCAACCCACTGACCAGATATCAACTGAAAATAAAATGAAATGATAAAATTATGAAGTGCCATGAGCAAAACAAAGGTGAGGAAAAGGAATTCTAACAGTGCACTAAACACACAAATATGGAAAAATAAATTGCTAGCTAAGGGTGAACTTTTTACACACTATGAATGATTGCTGACCTCTATTTTAGCCTTCAGTTTGTAGCAATCTGGGGTTTTAGTGCCCAAGAGTCCAATACTTTAGAGCTTAAAACAAACAAACAAAAAACCAGAAACAAGAAGTGCCTGTGAACACAAAGCTTTTCAGGGTCACATGCCCACCCTGCCCCCAGCCTCCATGGCCAAGTGCCAGGTCCCCTGTGAAGGATACAGTCTCTTCCTGGGAACAGGACTTTATGGAGGACCATTTCTGCCATGATGCACCCGACAGACCAGATGTCCACTACCAAACACCAGGGGATTAAAAACCAGCTACAGTCCCATATCTCTTTTCACCAAACCCCCTCCCAGAGACAAACCCAGTAAATGTCACCAGCTTGCCAGCAGGAGCTTTTGTGCACTGTTGACACTGCACCAAATGAGCGGATCATTTTCCAGACTGCCCTATCAGAAAGGCAGCAGCACTCAGTGCTGGTGGCACACAGTGGCTGGCTTGCAGGACTGCAGGTGGGACCCTGTTATAGGAGCCCAGACTTCCCACCCTCATCTGTGAGGCCATGGTGGTCCCCCTGGCCTCAAACAGACAGCAGAGCTCTCTAAGTGCCCTGCTGGTGGGCAGAGGGGAGAAGTGAACAGGGGATCTAGTTTTCTCTCCCTTCCACAGGAAGCACATGAAGCTGTGCCTCTCAGGTGGGAACACATGCTACAACGCAGCAAGATAAACCTGGAGTAAAACTCGTTTCAGATGACCTGGGTAAACTTTCAGTCTTTTTAAAAATAAGTTGAGAAAATACCAAATACTTGTTAACAATTAAAAAAAAAAAAAAAAGTAAGCGTGATTTAGTTATTTTCAACAAATTTGCTAAAAGCCAAGTTTCAAAGAGCTCTGATATTGCTAGAATAAGCTAAATTTTGATGTAAAAAGATACCAATTTTATATGAAAGAGAACATGTATTAATCCATTTATATCAAAAAACCAACAAGTAAAGCCGATCCATGGTGCTGGAGATCAGGAGATTGGCCAGCTTCGTGGGCTGCGAGGAGGAGAGGCTATGGGGAGGCCAGAGCTGCTAGTCCTGTAGGTGTGCTTGTATCAGCTGAACTGCACACTCAGGATCTGGACACTTGGATATAGGCAGATTAAATGTTGATAAAAAGTTCAAAATACTAATTTTATAAGCAAAATTTTAAAAGAGAATGATTTCAACCAATGAAAAACACAATTAATTATTTATTATCTCTGGATCACGCTATTCTGTGTGTAACAGTCCCCACGGTCTACAACATATGGTTCCAAGGAAAGAGAAAAAACTCAGGACCACCACTAGAGCGATTTCTAAACATCCCAGCCTCTTCCAGTCCCGGCTGTACTTACCATTCTCTTTGTAGCCCATACCCAGGATGACTTCAGGTGCCCGATAGTACCGTGTCACCACATAAGGAGTCATCATAAAGTTAGTGCATGCTGTCCGGGCCAGGCCAAAATCAAGGATCTTCAGGGTGCAGTCTGATTTCACAACAATGTTGCTAGGCTTCAAATCCTAGGAAAGAAGTAGTTTAAATCAGTAAAAAGAACAAAGCATGTTAAATAAACTGTTTCATATCCATAAGGGTCTGTGAAGCCAGTGTGAGAGTGTATGGAGTAAACTGAACTCTGGGATTTGGGAACAATTTTGAAAAATCTTACTCTCAAATTGAAACTAAAACAAATCAGTCTAAAGAGGTCAGATGGTACCCCTCGTCCCCAGTGAAAACCTTCATGGCCTTCCTTTGTCCTTTCTATGGCCTTGCAGGCCCTCAGGCTACCCTGTCTACCCTCCATCCATGCATCCACACGGCCCGACCTCTACGCTTGGACTTCAGTTCCCCAATACTCTGACTCTCTTCTGCTAAGGTCCTCATGCTCACTGTCAGTCTAGGGCAGTGCTGTTATATAGACAATGCCATATAATGTGAACCATGTATGTAATTTACATTTTCTAGTAGCCATATTCAACAGTGTGAACAGAAATAGGTGAAATTAATTTTAATAATATATTTTATTTAACCCAATATATCCATATTATCATTTCAAAATGTAATCAACATAAGAAAAACCTTGAGATATTTTATATTCTCTTTTTGGTACTGAGGCTTTGAAGTCCAGGATGTATTTGACAACTGCAGCATGGCCACATCCTGAGTACTCTACAGCTTCCTGTGATTGGTGGCTGCCATACTGGACAGCACAAGTCTAGAATCCTCTGACCCTGGAATCTTCCCATGGCTCTTTCTCTCCTTGGAAGAGCAATTCCATGATCATCCACCTCAAGTCTTCTCACCCCCATCACTTGGATAGTGTACGCTGAATGAAGACATGCATCCTATTCCATCCCACTCGCAAAGCCTTAACACAACTTCTGTAACCTCTTCCCTTATAACTAAGGGATGTTCTTCCTGCTGATCCGCCACCCTAGCCTCCTTCCTCAGGACTCAGGAATTTTACTTTTGCCTGGGGACTTCAGCCGGCAAACTCACTCCAGAAACTGCGACTTGTAAACAACTCACATCCATTCTTTTCACAAGAGTATAAAATGTGTACCTGCAATGTCAAACTGCCAAGCCACTGACACAGGTGGCCTGAGGATACTTTACATGGGGAGTTTCAGGTTCCATAAAACTGCCTACCACCTGACTTTAAGACATCCCAACTGATGGGCCACAAGGGGGTTACAGTTATGCCTCAGTGAAGGCTTGTGGAACTGTTAGCAGGGCAAGCAGGAAGCCATTTGAACATTTACAACAGTTATAATTACATTTCAGTGCTGCTAAATGCTCTATTTCTAGGCTTCCTAGATTCTGTAAAATTTAAATTATAAATAGATGTTTAAAAATGCAGTGACAATCTCCAAAAAGAAGCCTCTAGCCCCTCCATTCCACCTCAGGGTACTGTGCAGACACCCCCAGTTCCCAGAGAGGCCTGAGAGAAAGAAGCTGGGCTGCTGCTTGGCATGAAGGAAAGCCAGGGGAGAAGCAGCCCAAGTTCAACCAGGGACTCTCAGCTGTGAGGACTCGGTCATGGAGCTAAGACCAAATGAACCAATTTGCTTCTCCTTTCCTTTTTTTAAAATCAAAGAATATGTTAAGAGCAAGCATTTTAGAACACAAATTACTAACAGATAAAATAATGTCCAATCTCACAAAAATCTTTTTTAAAAACCCAAAACGAATGCCCATTTTTAGTCTATCATGTGGCAGCCATGGAAAACAAGCAGCCTTGGTGATGGCAGGAGAGGCAGAAAGAGGCGCCTTCTCAGGGCACAGAGGGTGTTTAGTGGGCACTTTCTCTCCAGGAGGCTGATTTCTGAGGTGTGAAATGCACACACTTCACCAGCCAGCAGGCCCTGAAGCCCAGTTCACCCAGAACTAACAGCACAGCTGCAGGAGCAAGGATGACAAGGACAGCCTAGTTCTACCAAGGACAGACGCAGCAGCGGAACCATCTCCACAGGATGCCTGCCAGCTCTGTGAACCCTAGTGTGCCAGAAAATACGCTCATCTGAAGACACTGCCATCTGTCAAAAAACTGTCATCACATACTGATTTGGTTAGAAAAGCACACTTCACTGCCATCTGCTGGAAGACCATGATGATAAAATCCCAAGCTTGTGTGGGTGCTCTGTGTGGCCAGTGGGGAGTTGGCTAAGGAGGTCACAGGGCTCCTAGAGCTCTCCCCGTACCCTAGGACCCTCTCTAGTCACCCCTAAAATACAACCTGAGGCGGCTTCCCAACACCTCACTTCAATTTCAGGACAGAAGAGGAAACACAGTTCTGCCCTTTCAAGTCTTGATAATCACCCGGAACAAAGAAAACGAGAAATGCCAAGATCCAAGTGACACCTGGATCGAGGCTGGGCTCCCAAAGAGCCTGGAGCCCAACGCTGCCCTATGGGCAGCAGTGAGGGCACCCACACCACCCACAGCACAAGTGGGGCAGGTGCTGGCCTCCTCCACTGCCCGCTTGACTCCGGGATCCAGATCCACTGCTTGAGAGGTATTCCAGGAGGGAGCATGTCATGACAGATGTCCACTGTCTGGCCTTCCCTGGTCCTTCCCCACAGGTACCTGTAGGCTTCCACTGGGGAAGGAGAACAGCCAGGCATTCTGAGGATGAATGGACACAGCTCTAAGTGGACAATGAAATCCGAAGACCCCAAGCACTATCATGGCTCCTTCACTTGCGGGGTTTGTGGGGCCAGGTCTCTTCTGGCCGTGTTATGGAAGGGTAGGAACATTAGCAAAGGCTTAGAACAAAGCTGTAAGAGAACCTCACTTCCAGCCTGCATGAGTATGGGCACTGTTTGGGCCTCTCTTCTGATCAGTGTGGAGGGTGCATTTGCCCAATCAACATGCTGGACCTGAGGTCTTTTTAATCTGCTCCAGCAACTGTACCTCAACCTGCACAGCAGCTGCAGTCAGGACTGCCAGTGCAGTAAGCCTGTGGCTATCTAGGGTCATTCACCAGAATCCATGAAGTTTCTTCAAGGGCTGGACTAGTGAGTTAGACTGGGATGCAAGAGAGACCACTATTCCCACTCCCCTGAGGCTTCCATGGTGGCACCAATCTCTTCCACCCACCTCCAGCCCTGCAGGGTGTGATCCTGTTTTGATTTACTATCTTGGGGGCAGTTTCAGGTTTCCATTTGGCCTTCCCGTTGTGATGACTCTTACTCGCAGGCCAAGGAACTCGTGTGGGGGTTACTCCAACTGCCAAAGGAATTCGCTCCAGCCACACACTGAGGACTGGGGAGATGCCTACTGGGTGGCCTGAGACCCTGTGGCCCCTTGAGAGCCACCAGATGCAGATGGCTCAGGAATGAAGGTCTGGGACACATACCAGGTAAGCCAGTGCGCTGCCAATGTGAGAGCTGAGGGTATGAATAACAGGAAAGCTCAAGGGAGAGAGCCAGCAGAGAGACCACAGTGACAGGGACTACAGTGTCCCACTAACCTGTCTTCCAGATTTCCCCTGAGGAAGAGAGAACCATGGGCGCCACAGGAAAGCCATTCTCAACCTATGTGGAGACGTGGAGCTGAGGCAGCCAGGGTGGACTGTGGGGGCCAGAGAAATGCGTTCCTTAGTCTCCCGCCACAGGAATGAGAGTGACAGATAGCCCAGTGCAGTGTCTGCACCCACCCTCTGTCGCTGCCAGGGCACACCTCCCACAGAGCCCTCAGCCAGGGGCTGAGCAGGTAGGGGTGCTGAGGTAGGTCTGTTCCTATGTGACACCAGAGGCCCTCAGAGCTGCACCTCAGTCTGGACCAGCCCTCTGAGGGGCCAGGACTGCACTGTGTTTGACTGGCATTCGCTGCCTCCTCCGGCTGCTCCCTCTTCCTTCTCACACAGGCCTCCTCCCATCTAGTTCTTCGCCTGTCTAACCCACCATGGCATGCTGACACTGCCCACGAAAAGCCCCCACTGTATGGGGATGGGACACTGCAGGGCCACACCAAATGCCATGGCAGAGTGAAGGGAATGCCAACCTCCACAAATGGCCATGGTAAGGCAGTTTCAACCACGACACTCAGGAAAGGCTCAGCAAGTGAACCACAGGTGCTGTGGAGGTGGAATGAGGCAAGAGCAGCACTCTGAAGAGTTTTCTTTTTATTGAAAGTCCAGGTACGGAGCAGGTAGATGTCCCAGATCCCCACCTCCATCTCAGAAGTGAGGCTCCACTCCTTCCTCACTCCTGCTGGCCCTTTATGCAGAGAAACTGATGCCCAGCTTCTAGGTGTAGGGCCACAGGTGCAGCATGCACAGACCTGCGGGTACCAATAGAGAGGTATGATGAAGCCTGTCTGGGATAGGGCTGCTCAGTGAGTCTGTGCTCTTCCATGTGAGAAGCCCAGCCCCACCCCATGGCCCTGTACTCCATCAGCCAGGCTTACATCTCTTCACCAAGGGACTGGAGGGGCCTTTTCCAGAGAAACTAAATGGTGCCCAGAGCAACACCTGTGGCTGCCTGTGGCCCAAGAGATACCCATTCTTTAACAATCCACCCATTCTCTCAGCACTTCCAGTCAGCCTTTAATGTGTCAATCTTTCTTTCTTTTTCTTTTCTTTTTTTTTTTTTTTTGAGCCAAAGTCTCACTCTTGTTGCCCAGGCTGGAGTGCAATGACATGATCTCAGCTCATTGCAACCTCTGCTTCCTGGGTTCAAGTGATTCTTCTGCTGAGTAGATGTAATTGCAGGTGCCTGCCACCATGCCCAGCTAATTTTTGTATTTTTAGTAGAGACAGGGTTTCACTATGTTGGTCAGGCTAGTCATGAACTCCTGACCTCAGGCATCCACACGCCTCGGCCTCCCAAAGTGCTGGGATTACAAGTGTGAACCACTGCGCCTGGCCTAATGCTTCAATCTTAAACATGATCCAACCACACATTCGGGGAAAGCCTTGCGTATGACAGGGAGGGACCTAACACCCTAAAAAAGAAACTCTGGGTAGAGAAAGACAATGCAGGGAATAATAAAACCCTTCGACAACAGTTTATCCTCAGAGATGATAGTACATCCATGCAACAAGAACAGAATGCTGTAAAAAGAACTTTTAAGAGTAAATGAGGCTGGGTGCAGTGGCTCACGCCTGTATCCCAGCACTCTGGGAGGCCGAGACGGGTGGATCGCCTGAGGTCAGGAGTTCATGACTAGCCTGACCAACATAGTGAAACCCCGTCTCTACTAAAAATACAAAAAATTAGCGGGGCATGGTGGCGGGCACCTGTAATCCAAGCTATTCGGGAGGCTGAGGCAGGAGAATCACTTGAACCCGGGAGGCAAAGGTTGCGATTAGCCCAGATCGCACCATTGCACTTCAGCCTGGGCAACAGGAGCGAGACTCCATCTCAAAACAAACAAACAAAAAAAGAGTAAATGAGTGCCAGTTAACTCGTGCATCAGAGAAAAAGAATAAAGAATAGAGTTAAGAGCACATTCTGAAAGAAACTATAAATTTCTCAGACCACTACAACATATGCTTCCAGGCTAAAGGCCAAGTGCCCAGCAAAATTAATGAAAAAATGTCCATATCAAGGCATACATCAAAACATCTTAGAATCAAGGAATAAATAACTTAGTTTTAAAGTTTCCAGAAATAAAATCAAACCAAAACCCAAAACCAGAGCACTTAAAAAAGGTTAGTCATCAGATGTCACTAGGGCACTCTGGAGCCACGCTAGATCCAGGCACTGCATCCGCCATTCTGAGCTCAACTGATCTGTAACTAAGAATTCTACACACAACCACACTACTCATCATGTGAGAGGGCAGAATAAAGACTTTCAGACATTTAAGGCCTCAAAAAATCTCTTTCCCTTGTGCCATTTTTAGGAAGCTTTTGGAGGATGTGTCCCACCAAAACAAGGGGATAATCTGAGAGACAAGGATGGCAAACAGGGAATCCAACATGGGAGTGAGAAAAAGGAAACCCCCAGAAAAACACCAAGGGAGACCCAGGACAGCCCCTCCAAGCAGGTGCAGGAGTAGCCAGTACAGAAGAGAACAAGGCTGCAGGAAAGATTCCTGAGAAGACGAAACTAATGAAATGCCCAAGACACCTGCATGCACTGAGAGATTTAGATGCCTGATAGAAGAGTTAGGGTTCAATTAGCAACAAGAACATAGAAAACTATGCCCCCAAAACAAACAAACAAAAATCTCAAACAAATAAAAGATACGTGTTGGTTAACTCCAGGGACCAAAAGGTAAAAGGGGAAGGTCTGCTGTGCAAAGCATTTACATGATCATGATGATAGAATTAGCCAAACACCCCATCACATCAGCCAGCCCAGGAGGAGGGCAGGGAAGGCTGAGGGTGAGGGCTGGTTTGGTAAGAGGCTAAATCAGCATCTTATGCCCCAAACTGAGAAAAGATCAATGAAGAGAGAGCTAAGCATATTATTTCAATATGAAAATGATACCCAAAATAATCAGTTAAATGAACTGAAGGAGTTTGCTTCTAGGGAGAGAGAAATAAGGGAGGAGGTGGCAGAATCTCTTTTTCATAAATATTTATAGAACTATTTGATCCTTGATAAAAATAAACAAACCAAGCTACTTGTTCAGCAAGTTGCTACACAGTTATATACAAGATGGTCCTGTCTTTGAAGAATAAAAGTTCAAAAGGACATAAGTACAGATATGTTGGCGTTAACATCAGTAAACAGAGAGGTGCCATGCAGAGTGAGGCAGGACATGCACCAGCGTGCTCTCACTGGCCATCTCCAGGTGCTGACAGAAGGCTGGGGTACTTTCATTTAGTGTTTTGAATTATATAAAGTATATTCTTTGGTGATACATGGGCAAAACTTTATCTTTCAAATATTTAAAATTTATGTTTTGCATTAAACCATTTTAATAAGCAAAATTAAAAGTGTGTCTATCTCTGTGCATGGCACTACAGATGGGACAAACAATGGGTGCATTCCACACAGAACACTTAACTTAGGGCTCCTCCCCTCCTGGGATGTGGGCAGGGTGGGATGGCAGGGGCAGGAGGCAAGAGGGCGTTTTCTTTGCTTTATACACATGTGCAATGTTTGGAACTTCCCCACAGTGAGCGTGCATCACGCTCCCACATGGACACAGATTCGGGGAGAGCCTGGCAGACCCATGGATGTGGGAAGCAGGAGGGAACAAGGTGACAGGGAGGACGCAGCAAGAGGCCAGTAGGGTGAGAAGTGGTGAGTAGGAGGCAGGGATGGCAATGGGGTAATTTTCTGAAGGCTTCTTAGGTTTCTAAACCTTGTGCTGGGCATAACAAATGCTTCTTTGGGCCTCATCTGACAGAGGCTGCAGGGACCGGCTATTCCATAAAAAAGGCCTGCCAAAGCTGCAGCTCTCACAAGGTCCCCAGTGACAGGAGGCCATTGTTTCCCAACTCACCTCAAGGCCCAAGGGGGAACAAGTCAGGCAAACCATTTCCCCTTATAAAATGTATAAGGCCTAATGTAGTAAGACTAATAATCTGGTCTTAGCATGAATTTAATAAAATGTATTTAAGAGATACTAAGAGTGCCTTAAATTATATGAAGGTTTGTGGAAATTTCAGGAAAAGAAATAGAATGGCATATCAGAAAATCTTTACTTCTAATTCACAAGTCTAGTGTTACTATTTTTAAAGTTGCCAACATATTATTTTAACTGGCCACCTGGTGGCAGCAAAAGTTATATTTCAAATAACAGTACACTGGATAGCAGATGGGAGGCTGTCAGCTAGACCTGGGAGGACAAGAACTATCCCTGACGCTGGCCTTGGGCCACAGACCTGAGGCTTGAAAGGAGGCAAGCCTGTCCTCTGTGGGCTCTGCCCTGAAGGGAGGCCTTCACCGGCTGTGATGGAACCAATCTTTCCTGGCATAAGAGATCTGAAAAAATTAATACCACTCCACCATCTAAAACCTATCTGCTCATTTCTGTAATAACAGGCTCCACTGTTCTTGTCTCTCACTAGCTTCTTCCCCACACAGATTTCAGTTCAGCAAAAATATGACCTTTTGCTGTTGGAACATAAAATCTAACAGCAATCTGTCAATATAATTAGTATAGGAATAATTCAGGGAATGCTAAGAATATCTATTTCCAATAAAATTATATTATCTCTGCCTCTAGTCTCACTCAATATTTTGTTTTTTAAAAAAACTTTATCATGACAGTCCGCTTACACAGCTGTACAAGTCAAAAACTAATAAACACTTGTAAAATTAGCTTAGAGAGAATTATATCATAGCTCCCTAGTTTATTAAATGTTTTTTTCCTGACAGTACAGTCACACTGTCATTCAAATCCCAGCCTCTGCTGAGCCCACAGGCCCTCTCTGAACCCTTGCAGTGCAGGGCCAGGCCACTCCCACCAGTGATGCAGTGAAGCTGGCATAGCAGAATTTTAGGATAAGAGAAATAGACATTTGGCTCATGATTTAAGAAAGAGAGTTCTCAAGCAGCTGTCTCACTGACTGCTTGGCCTCTAAGTTCCTTGCTCATTAAAAATGGGATTTCAAATATGGCAAAAAAAAAAAAAAGGTGAATGTAGATAGATAGATGGTAGTTGGAAGTTCTCCATGTTATTCTTACAATTTTTCTCTAAGTTTTACTTTAAAATGAAAAGTTTTAAATAATGTATTCTTGTGCAGTATCTGACTGAGAGTGGCAGCTCACTCAGGCTGTGTCCACAGCAGCTTACCTAGCCTGACAGGCCATGCGGCTCCACAGACGCTTCCTAGAATGACTCTCTTAAAACACAACATGATTTCATCATTTATGTAGATTGTCAACACCAACAATTTTTTTAAATGTTATTTTGTATGTAAAGGATTATGACAACCAAATGATTGTTTTTAAAAATAAAATTCATACATTACTACTTACTCTATGAATTATACCAGCTGAATGCAGATGTTTAATACCACAAAGCATCTGGTAAAGAAGGTAGGACATTCTTTCATGATCCAACTCCATGTGAATAACCTGACATAAGTTAGCATCCATTAATTCCATAACCAAATACCTGAGGAAGAAAAGGTCATTATGTATTTGAACATTATCCAAAGTTCCTTTATGACTAAATTTCATGAAACAATAACTTACTATCTAATCACTGCACTGGCTAAAGTAAAGATAACTTGGTACAATGTAGCTTTCTAAAAATTTTCCAAAGAATACATAATAACAAACTTAATATCTTACAAGTTAAAAATTAAAAAAAACAAACCTTTATAGCATGGTAAATAGAATCTCAAACACACAAATTTTCCTACTTCTTACATTTTTTGCTACTGACATCCTTCTTACCAGCCTACGACCATGCTGTTACAAAGTTCATATGGTTCATCAACAGTAACACATGTACCCTCTGGTGGGAAATGCTGATAATAGGGGAGATTCTGCATATATGGAGCAGGCGACAGACTGGAACTCTGTACCTCCCGCTCAATTTTGCTGTGACTCTAAACTGCTCTCTATTACGTGTGTGTGTGTGTGTGTGTGTGTGTGTGTGTGTGTGTGTGTGTGTTATATATATATATATTTAAAAGTGATCATAAAACAACAACAAAAAGAACACTTGGCCCCACCCCCCAACTCCCCCATTTTTTGCTCCCTTTGCAAGCAAACTCTCCAAAGAGGTGTCTCATGTGCTATCTCCAGTTCTTCTCCCGCTCCACCTTTTTTTGATACAGAGTCTCGCTCTGTCACCCAGGCTGGAGTCAGTGGCACATCTTGGCTCTTGGCTCATTGCAACCTCCACCTCCCAGGTTCAAGCGATTCTCCTGCCTCAGCTTCCTGAGTAGCTGGGACTATAGGTGCGTGCCACCACGCCCGGCTAATTTTTGTATTTTTAGTAGAGACAGGGTTTCACCATATTGGCCAGGTTGGTCTCAAACTCTTGACCTCATGATCCACCTGCCTCAGCCTCCCAAAGTGCTGGGACCACAGGCGTGAGCCACCGGGCCCGGCCTCCGCTTGCCCTGTTATTTTAATTTTCTTTTGAGACAAGGTCTCACTCTGTTGCCCAGGCTGGAGTGCAGTGGCGTGACCTCAGCTCACTGCAACCTCCACCTCCCAGGTTCAAGCCATTCTCATGCTTCAGACTCCCAGAACTGAAAATTAAATACAAGAGAAAAAAAATCAGCCACCATGCCTGTCTAAATTTTGTATGTTTGGTAGAAACAGGGTTTCACTATGTTGCCCAGGCTGGTCTGGAACTCCTGACCTCAAGTGATCCATCCGCCTTGGGCCTTCCAAAATGTTGGGATTATAGGCATGACCTACCACACCCAGTCTTCTCCCATTTTTTTCTTAATCCCACTTGGATCAGGCTTGTGCAGCTGCCACTCTACTGAAACTGTCCTCCTCAAGGCCACTGATGGCTTCTATGCTGCTAAATTCACTGGCCAGTCCTACAATCCCAGCTGGTCCCACCCTGTCCTATCTCCAACTTCTTTCTGTCAAAATGCCCAGTGACTGGTCTGTGGCCCTCTTCTCTTCTCTAACCATACTCACGTCTCCTTTGTGATCTCAGTTATAGGCCATCAGCTCCTAAATGCCTACCTTCAACTTAGACCTATCTCCTGAACTCCAGGCTCATTCCTCTGCTTGCCTATTTCCAATTCCACCTTGATGTCCAACAAGCATCTCGAAGCCATGTCCAAAACTGAACTCCTGATCCCACCCCTAGCCCAGTTTGCTCTTCTCAGAGCCTTCCTCATCTCAGTTGAGAGCTCCTTCATCCTTCATATGCTCAAGCCAAAAATCTAGGTGTCATTCTCAATTCCTCTCTCTTATACCACACATCTTATCAATCAGCTAATACTGTGGCTCTATCTTTAGAACCATTTCAGCATCCAGTCTCTTCCCCTCTCACCCTTACTATTACCCCTCTGGTCCAAACGGACCCTCCATAATCCCTTACTAGAACTGATGCAATAGTAGTAACTGGTATTTTGTGTCCCCACTCCTTACAGTGGGTTACCAACCCAGAAGCCAGAGTTATGCTTTTAAAGCAGAAGGCAGGTGAGCTCACTGCTCTGCCAAGACTCTTACTCTGGCTTGCCTTAGAGCCAAAGACATCCTTACAAGGGTCTAGAGGCCCTATAGTATCCACCCTCTTCTCTTCCCCTGCTCTCTCCTCTCGAGCCATGCTACCTCTTGATGGTCTTAGAAAACACAAGGCTGGCATCCACAGTTGTCCTGAGCCCTATCTGTTCCTTCTTTCTCCATTCTACCTGTCCCCAAGTATCTGTAGGGGAATAAGATACTTGTATGTATTGTATAGATACTTGTATCTGTTGTGTCCCCAACTTCTTTATCTCCTTCAAGGCTTTCTTCACATGTCACCAACTCACAGAGGCTTTTCCCCAGCCACCTTATTTAAAACTGCAGCCTGAAGCCCAACCCCCAGCACTTCTGATCCCCTGACCAAGCTTGACACTTTGTCCACAGCACTTAGCACATTTTAATAGAATACACACTTTCCTCATTTATCATGTTGACTATCTATCTTCCTTGACAGGCTCCAGGGAAGCCAAGCAAGGCAAGTCCAAGAGAGTGCCCAGCACACAGGTGGCACTCAGATATTTGTTAACGACTGAGCACACCAACAAGTTTAGGATGAAGTTGGACATTATGCCTCTCAAAAGATTAATACTTCATTTCACTGTGCACGATCTCAGCTCACCGCAACCTCTGTCTCTCAGGTTCAAGCGATTCTCCTGCCTCACGCCGCCAGTAGCTGGGATTATACGCATGCGCCACCATGCCCAGCTAATTTTGTATTTGTAGTGGAGATGGAGTTTCTCCATGTTGGTCAGGCTGGTCTCAAACTCCCATGATCTCAGGTGATCCGCCTGCCTCAGCCTCCCAAAGTGCTGGGATTACAGGCGCGAGCCACCGTGCCCAGCCAAATACAGAATATTTTTTTTCGAGACAGAATTTTGCTTCTTCCCCCAGGCTGAAGTACAATGGCACCATCTTGGCTCACCGCAACCTCTGTCTCCCGGGTTCAAGCAATTATCCTGCCTTAGCTTCCCCAGCAGCTGGGATTACAGGCATGTGCCACCAGACTTGGTTAAATTTTGTATTTTTAGTAGAGACAGGGTTTCACCATGTTGGCCAGACGTCTCGAACTCCCAACCTCAAGTGATCTGCCTGCCTCGGCCTCCCAAAGTGCTGGGATTACAGGCGTGAACCACCGCTCCTGAACCAAATACAGAAACTTAAATAAAATTGTGACTTCATCATTTCAAATAATACTCGCAAACACCTGAACCCTAAAATCCTGGCTGTCAGGGACTTGAAAAAACCATTTTATAATTCAGCAAAACAGAGCAGTAACATTAGTGATCCCTGTCCGCTCTGAAGAATTCTTTCCAGTCATCCTTTATTTGTTTTGAAGATGATAACCAATGAGGCACAAATAACTAAATATTACCATCAAATTTTCTAAATATTTTTCTGCAACAGAGAAAGTTATCTATTATGTCACAAAAATGTATTGCCACCTACATTTCCTAAGTATAAAAAGCAGTTACTGTCTTTTCTAGATGTTCATTCTTTGATGTACAGTGCATTACTGAATAAAAATGATACTTACACATCTTGAAATTCTTCTAGAGTTTTTTGTGGTGTAAACACATTTAACAAACTAATTATCTGAAAAGAGAAAATTAATTATACTTCAATATGTCAGATGACTACTTGATTACAAAAATTAGGTTTAATACTGTAATGTACTAAAACTGGGGGAAAAAAAGTCACAGCAGAATTCAGTAATTATGATTACTGCTTTTACCAATTACATGGCATTTAAAAAAGTTAAACATCAATTAAAGGAAAGATGTACTTTTAATCAAATCACTTTTATGTGTCCCTAGTAACTTAATTATTACAGAATTTAAACACATAATGTATTTGTGAACATAAAAAAGTAGAAGTTATGGGTGAAAAAACAATAAAAGAATGTGTTAACTCTGAAAACTTAAATACTATGTAAAAATTTCTAAAAAGTTTTGAAATATGAAGGCTAAGCTCATATTTTTGGCGTGATAAAGTGAAAGGCCTCATGGCATCATATTTTTACTTAAAGAAGGTTAAAGAGCTGATCCTGCTGCAGGCCTCCATCCTGGCACCCTGACATGGTTTGGGTGTGTCCCCACCCAAATCTCATCTTGAATGGTAATCCCCATAATCCCTACATGTCTAGGCAGAGAGCTGGTGGGAGGTGATTGGATCATGGGGGCAGATTCCCCCATGCTGCTCTTGTGATAGTGAATGAGTTCTCATGAGATCTGATGGTTTTATAAGGAGCACTTCCCACTTTGCTCCTTACTTTTCTCTCCCGACGCCTTGTGAAGAAGGTGCCTGCCTCCCTTTTGTCTTTTGCCATGATTGTAAGTTTCCGGAGGTTTTCCCAGTCATGCAGAACTATGAGTCAATTAAACCTCTTTCCTTCATAAATTACCCAGTCTCGGGTATTTCTTTATAGCAGTGTGGTAATGGACCCCATGATGTAAACAGCAAGTCCAACGGCTTAGGCATCAAACACATAACCTCAGTTATTTCAGATGACTGAGAGAAAGATGAATTATCCAGTATATAGGATTGGGGTGATTGGTTAGTTAAGGACAAAAATAAAACTGCATTCAATCTTTATAACAAGATAAACTCAAAATGGAACAAAGTTTTAAATCAAAAACATGAAATGATAAAACATCAGAATATAGATAAACATTTATATAATCCTAGTGTAGAAAAACCTTTTCTAAATATGACAGGAAACCTAAGAGATCTGATTGCATTAAAACAAACAAAAAGGCCGGGCACGGTGGCTCACGCCTGTAATCCCAGCACTTTGGGAGGCAGAGGCAGGTGAATCAGGAGGTCAGGAGATTGAGACCATCCTAGCTAACACGGTGAAACCCCATCTCTAATAAAAATACAAAAAAGTAGCTGGGCATGGTGGCACGCGCCTGTAGTCCCAGCTACTTGGGAGGCTGAGGCAGGAGAACTGTGTGAACCCAGGAGGCGGAGGTTGCAGTGAGCTGAGATTGTGCCACTGCACTCCAACCTGGGCAACAGAGTAAGACTCCATCTCAAACAAACAAACAAACAAAAAATAGGTGATAAAAAATCAGTAGGTCAACAACATACATAAAGTCAAATGGAAAAAAAAGTAAAGAGCAATAGTTTTAATATTAAAAAAGCCCTCCTACAAATGCAGAAGAGACCAGAAGTCCAAAAGAGAAATGGACAAAGGCCATAAAAATTTAATTACAAAAAAAAAAAGAAAATCTCACAAACAAAAATAAAATATCATTTACCACCTATCAAATTGGCAAAAGTAAAACACAAAAAATATCAACAGTATGTAGTACTGGGGAATTCTGAAGTAGTAAAAGACATTCTCAGATATCTTTTTTTTTTTAGACAAGAGTTTTGCTCTTGATGCCCAGGCTGGAGTGCAATGGCGCCATCTTGGCTCACTGCAACCTCCACCTCCCAGGTTCAAGCGATTCTTCTGCCTCAGCCTCCCAAGTAGCTGGAATAACAGGTACCTGCCACCATGCCCAGCTGATTCTGATTTTTGTATTTTTTAGTAGAGACGGGGTTTCACGACTTTGGCCAGGCTGCTCTCAAACTCCTAAGCTCAGGTGATCCACCCACCTCGGCCTCCCAAAATGCTGGGATTACAGGAGTAAGCCACCACGCCCAGCCAATACTTTCTTTTTAAGAGATGGGGTCTTGTTTTGTTGCCCAGGTGTGCCTTAAACTCCTGGCTTCAAGTGACCTTCCTGCCTCAGCCCTACAAGTAGCTGGGATTACAGATGGAAGTCAATGTGCCCAGGTTCTCAGATACTCTTAATGAAAATATCAAACTAATAGTCTTCCTTGAGGTTAACTTGTCAGTATATATTAAATCAAAAGTGTGCATACTCTGACCCAGCAATGTTGGCCAAGAAATTCATCTGGATAGATGTGCAAAAATTCAGGAATAAGAATGTTCATTGCAGCACTGCTTATAATAGTGCGAAACAAAACAATCTATCCAATAACAGGAGGCTGGCAGTCTCTTAAATAAATTATTTTGCATTTGCGCCAGGCAGTCATTTAAAAACTGGCTTATATCTATGTTCATTAAAGTATATGAGGTCTATCAATGTTGTGCGAACAGAAAAGCAGGATGAAGAATAACACGATTAATCTTGTTTATGCACTTGTACACACGTATGCATAAGAATGCTCACCAAATTGTTAATGCTAGCAATCTGTGGGTGGTGGTATTCAGGAGTTTTTGCTTTTTTAAAATATACTGCTTGAATTTTTAAAAATAATATATATTTTTTGTAACCTGAAAAAAATTTAAATAGATAAGTAAAATAAAGCATGCATTAGAGCAATACATTAAAACCAACTCAAAGCACAGGCTCAAAAGAAGGAAGCTCAGGAGTTTAAGACCAGCCTGGGCAACATGGTAAGATGCCACCTCTACAAAACAATTTAAAAATTAGCCAAGGATGGTGGCATATGCCTATAATCTCAGCTACTTGGGAGGGTTAGGTGGGAGAATCACAGCCTGGGTAACAGAATGAGACCCTGTCTCAAAAAAACAAAAAAACAGAACAAAACAAAAAAACAACAAAAAAAACCCAAAGCTCCTTCTAGATTTAACATTTTATAATTTTATAACATGGCAAGGTTATCAAGGTAATGCTCAGTTACCACTAGTAGAACATACAATGTGCTTCAATGTGCTTGACTGAGCACAACTTCACTTTCTAGAAACATTATTTCTCCTTAAAATTTAGTGTTCTTTGATTTCTTTGGAGTAATAGCTACTCTAAATGAAACATCATCTAATAACATGTATTTGAGACTGAGATGTTATATACAAGGGAAAAAGCTACTTATAGAACAACATCTTTCCACAAAATATTTAGTTGTTTCTCAATTTGATAGGTCAATACTGTTCCTATTTTATAGAAACAGAATATCAATTGATATTCCTACTTCAGTTGAGTGACCTAAATTCCTATGCACCATAATGATGTCTCTCTCTAGCTTTAATTTCCTCAATGCTTATTAAGAATTTTATCAATAAAAAATAGTATGTTAATAGCCACTTTTACCCTTAGTTTATCCTAGGTCTGAACTCAATGTATCTCCAAAAGACCCTGAAGATTATCATATTATTGACAGTATGAAAGCACACAGACAAAATATATACATAACTTACATTTTTATGATTGACACATTTTAAGAGGACAAGTTCACGATAAGCTCTCTTTGCATGAGTTTGATTCTGAAAAGGACGGCTTAGTTTCTTGACTGCAACATTAATCCCAAGAACTGTATCAAATGCAGCACTAGAATTAGGAAATATAATACACAATCTATTAGAATGGTTTTGGATAATATAGCAATGCCAGAATGTACATTGAATATATTATCTTTTTAATGAGTAACAAGAAAAAATCTGCTTATTTCCATTCAAAGTACTTGCACATATGAAGAGCAGGGTGAGTTGGCTAAGACTACAGGAAGGACTAACTCCTTTGCAGAGACACATTTCAGAGACAGTTAAGATGGGGTTCAGCAATCCTTCATACACCAAGTTTTCAGAGTTTAGATTACATTCAAAACCAGGTAATTTAATATAGAGTGCATAAAACCAGTCAAGAAATGAAATCTTCAGTTTAAACATGACAAGAAGTTGGAAAAAAAGTCAGTTATCCCATCTTAAAATGTAAGTATATTTTGGAATATCACAATAGAGGAAATGGTTGAGTTCATGAGAAGAATACAACAAATCTAAATTTTCCCAGACAATAGCATCTAAAAAGAAAACAAGCCAAAATTTTAGTGTAGGGGGATCAGTCACATGGCTGGGAAAAACCATAGGGAAAGGAGGACAAACTTTCTGAAAGGTTGGAAGGTTTTGCGGAGCCCCAGGGGAGAATAGCTGAAGGCAGCTGTTCTCTAACCCTGAGGCAGAGGGTAAGGAGTACCTATGTGCAAGGGAGTAAAGGGGAAGTTATCTTGATCAGGCTTGTTTGTTTGAAGCTGTCCAGGACCTGACCTTGGAACATCCCCTCACCTGACTTTCCCTGAAAGGAGAACAATAAATGTTAATTACTTATAGATTGTGTTTGCTCCAGGCCTCTGGCATTGTGCCTGCACTGAATAAAAGAAAGCAGCTGCAGCTTCTGGGGCTGCTCTCTGGCCACTAGAGCCAGGCAGTCACCTAGCTGCTCTTAAACTGCATACCTGTGTCTGAATACTCATTTCATCCGCTGGCCAGAGTCTGCGGGACAGACTCAGCATTTCAGTTCATGGTAAATGCCCAAGATACAAAATCTCTAACGTAAGCAAATGCTATATAAAGTTCTTTTAGAAATATCTCTTCCTACTACTATAGTAAGAATAAAATTTAGAGGCTGTGTTTCCAGCATCTCAAGTTTCCTGTTGATATTATGTTCATTTTCCTCCAGAAAATAGACATGAAAAATCAAGTAGCCTGACTGCACATTTTTAGGTTTCAAACTGGTACTAAATAGTACCATGTGTGTTATTACCTCTGGACTACTCATCAGGGTTAACAGCTACTAAAGGCCGCCTGAGAAACTAACTACTGATTTAAATATTGTTTCTATTTCTTTATTCTATTGAGTTTATAACATTGTTTACATTTATTCTCTTCTATTAATGCTTTTTGCCAAAAATCTTGAACTTACTTCAATCTATTTTGAAGTTGAAGGCTGTCTGCTGTAGCATTTGCTTAAGAAGCTATCTTACTTTAACTCAGTTCATATTATGTGTATGTCTATATATGTATGTAAATCCACATGCTCATATGCAAATTGTGCCATTTATACAAATTATAAAACGATGAGGATACATCCATTTGTGAAACAAGTCATTAATATACATGTACCCACGTATGTATTTATATTTATATATTTCTCAGACTCAAGAATTTGAAAACAGGCCAGGTGTGGTGGCTTATGCCTGTAATCCCAGCACTTTGGGAGGCCGAGGCAGGCAGATCTTTTGAGCCCAGGAGTTAGAGATCAGCCTGGGCAATATAGTGAAACCTGGTCTCTACAAAAAAATACAAAGATTAGCCAAGTGTGGTGGCACATGCCTGTAGTCCCAGTTACTCAGGGGACTAAGGTGGGAGGATTGCTTGAGACTGGGGGTCAAGACTGCAGTGAGCAGGGATAGGTGACAACCTGGGTGACAGAGTGAGACCCTGTTGCCCAAGGTCTCAAAAGAAAAAAAAAATTGAAAACAGACACACTTTTTTGGTCTCCAAAGTTTTTGTCCAAAATTTCAGTTAGATAGGAGGAACAAGGTCAGGAGGTCTACTGTGCAATATGTTAATACCAATGCATTACATTCTTGAAAATTGCTGAGAGTATATTTTAAGTGTTCTCATCACAAATTTTTAAAAAGTATGTGAGGTTAATACGTATGCTAATTAGCTCAATTTAGCTAGTCCATAATGTATACATATTTCAGAACAATATGCTGGACATGATAAATATATATAATTTTTATTTGTCATTTAAAAAACGTTTTTGGCTAAAATGAGCCAAACGGACCAGATCTAAGCATCTGAGTGGGCATAAGCTTCCCCACTTCTAGCTCCAGCTCCATGAGCAACTACCTTCAATTATTCCTGGTTTTGGTTATTGTAGTCACTTAAAGAATATATTTTTATCAGTATGTCTTCATTTATCAACTTTAGAAATGATCAATTTACTCATCATTATGAAAACTGAGTAGTTAGCCACTTCCTCAAAATCCCCAACACCTTTTTTTTTATTATTATTCTGCTTTTTGGGCTTTCCCTTGGTTACCTCTTTAAGTAATATACCTAATCTTCATGCTTCATCAACTGTGAAGGGAATGTCTTAATTCCTGCATATGGGAAATGAGACTATTCCATCCCTTTCTCCTCCATTTATCATATATTGATAACTAAGCCTTGTGTTTCTTCTTTAGGATGTGTCTAGAAGTTGAAAATCAAGACATGGAGCATAGAAGTGTGTGTGTGTGTGCACATGTAAAAATCATTAACTGTCAGAGCTTACATTTCATTTTCTAAAGATCACATGGCTCTTGCTGCCACTCGTCAGAGGGTGAGACTGTTTCCAAAATCAAGGACAAAGGATTCTCTTTTCTTACATTTCATCAATTGCTCAAACACCATGTCCTTTTTGTTTTATAATTAGACCATGATTTTTTCTAGTTTCCCCCATTTCTAATAAACAATAATTTATTATATTTTATTATAAGATTTATTATTTTTTACCAATAAAAAATACCAGTTTTAGCCTATCACTAGTATTTCCTAGCTTTTTACGTTATCTGTTGTTTGGCATCTATTCCACGTTATTTGCAGACACTCTTCTTGGAGATTCCTTAAGGCCTGCCATGCAGCCACCATCCTGGGATTTCTTTTTACAGCCCCCACTGCTTCTTGTATTACACTCTTGTATTGACTCTCTTGCTGAAGTACATCCTCAAGGAATTTCCTCAGAAAAGGTGCATAGAAGATAAGGCAGTATTGCTCTGCCCTCACCCTTGATTGATAATGTTTTCTGAGTTCAAAATCAGTTTTCTGGCCAGGCGCAGTGGCTCATGCCTGTAATCCCAGCACTTTGGGAGGCCAAGGCTAGCAGATCATGAGGTCAGAAGTTCGAGACCAGCCTGACCAACATGGTGAAAGGCTGTCTCTACCAAAAATAAAAAAAATTAGCTGGGTGTGGTGGCGTGCGCCTGTAATCCCAGTTATTTGGGAGACTGAGGCAGGAGAATCACTTGAACTCGGGTGGCAAAGGCTGCAGTGAGCCAAGATCACACCACTGCACTCCAGCCTGGGTGACAAAGTGAGACTCCATATAAAAAAAAAAAAAAAAAAAAAAAAAATCAGTTTTCTGTGAGAACTTTGAAGGCACTGTTCCACTGATTTCCACACTGAGTACTGCTGGTGAGAAGGCTTATGCCTGATACTGTACTGATTCCTTTGCTTCTTTTTTTGTTTCCCAGGTCAATGATTTATCAGTCATGTTCTCTCTGTATCCCAAAAGCCTCTCTCACACCCCCAACTAATTACTGTCCCTCCTATCTACCAGTGATAACTGCTTCTGACATGTACGATAATCACTTTCTTGCTTTTACCAGCTAAAACATGCACCCTGGAGCCTCCAGTTTATTTTTGCCTGTGTTTTGAAATCTTCTGTATCTGACTTCTTTGGCTCAATATTATGAGCCTCACCCATTGTTGCTGTATGTAGCTATAACTCATTCCATCACTGCTATACAATTCCTTTGTATAACTATATCATATTACATTGGTAGATATTTCTATTGTTTTTAGTTTTCAAACAATTAAAAAAAAACACGGTCATCAATCTTCCTGCACACACCTTTGGGTCCCCTGTACATGTGTTTCTGATGAGTAAACAACTAAGAGTGGGGATGTATCCATTGCATTTCAGTAGATAATGTCAAACTCTTTGCCAAAGCAGTTCTACAAATCTGTAGATCTGCCAGCAGTGCATGAGGGGTCATATCTGAGAGCTGCCTCTGGGTGGTTCCACATCCTCACCAGCACTTGGTATCACCAACAGCTTAGTTTCTAACCATTCTGCTGAGTGTGTAGTGGTATTTCATCACAGTTTTAAATTGCACTATCCCGATGAATAACAACATTGAGTACTTTATCCTGTTTATTGATTATTTGGGTATCCTCCTGTGACAACCTATTGACTATTTGTCTATCTTTACCTTCTTGACTGTTGTTCTTTACATATTCTGAATAAAAGATTTTTTTTTCAGTCATGTATCTTCTCAAATTCTAAACTTTTCAGTTTCTTGATCTTTCTGTTTTGATAAACAAAATTTCTTAATTTTAATAAAATTTAATCAATCTTTTATGATAATTTTTTTTAATAGAGATTGGGGGTCTCATTATGTTGGCCAAGCTGGTCTTGAACTCCTGGTCTCAAGTGATCCTCCTACCTTGGCCTCCCAAAGTGCTGGAATTACAGGTGTCAGCCACCACACTCAGCAGATGTTTTTAATATTACGTTTAAAGAAGTCCTTCCCTACTCCAAAGATCATGAAGAAATTCTCCTATATTAATCTTCAAATAGCTTTACTGGTTTTATGTATTTACAGCAACTCAACTGAGGTTGATTTTTGTGTACAATGTGAGGTTGGGGTCAAATTTCACTTTTTTCCATATGAATATTCCTATGTCCATTTATTTAAAAGACTATCCTTTCCTCATTGCTCCACAAGGCCACCACTGTCGTAAGTCCAAAGCCCACATGTGCGTGATTCTGTTTCAAAGTTCTTCATGCGTTCCTTCAGGCCACTGTTTCTCCTTGCACCACACAACACCATCTTGATTACTAGTTTTCCAGTAAGTCTTCCCATCTGGCAGAGGGAGTCCTCCTCCCTTCTTCTTAATGGGTGTCTTCACCATTCTAGGGTTTTTATTTTTACATATAAACTTTAGAATCAGTTTGTTCACTTACTTGCTTTTTAAGACTGTTGAGATTTGATTGCAATCACTCTAGACAAGTCTGAAAATTGAACTTTAGGGTATTAAATACTCTAAATCATGAAAATCAGATATCCCATCACTATTTCAGTTTTCTTTATTTCTTCCAATTTTTTTTAGCTTTTTGCATACAAGTCTTTCACATTGTTAGATTTTTTTTCCCCCTAGATATGATAATTTAAAAGTTTTTATCCTATTTTAAATGGTATCCTTTTCAAATTTTCATTTTCTATATGCTGCTAGTATATAAATATGCAATTTGGGGGGGAGGGGTGTGTATATTGACCCAGTATCTTGCAAAGGGGCTAAACATACTCATTAATTTAACAAAAGGCAGTTTATCCAGGTGGGCCTAATCTTAAAGCGAGAGTCCTTTAAAGGCAGAGTTTGCTCTGGCTCATAGAAAGAATGGGAAGTCAGGGAGACGTGAGTCACAGGAAGGACTAGGCATGCCATTTCTGCCTTTAAGATGGAGGAGGTCACTTGAGAAGGAAACAGGCAGCTTCTAGGAGCAGACAGTGGCCCCTCGCTGAAAGAGATCAAGAGATTGGGGACCACAGGCCTAGAGCTATAAGAAACTAGACTCTACCAACAACCTGAATGAGCTTGGAAGCAGATTCCTTCCAGAACCTCCATCTGTGAGCCAAGCCGAGCCCAGCCCAGTCGAAATCTTGACTTCAGCTTTGTGAGATGCTGAGCAAAGAACCCAGGAAAACCCACCCAGGTTTCTCAACTACAGAACTATGAAATAATCAATGGGTGTTGTTTTAAACAACTAAGTTTGTGCTAATGCGTTATACAACAATAGAAAACTAATGCCTCTCTTATGTGCTCTTCTACTATTTTTGTCTCTGCAGCTTTCATTCTGGATATTTTTTGCCAATCTATCTTCCAGGTCACTAATTCTCTCTTCAGTTATATCTAGTATGCTGTTAAACACATCAAATTCACAATTCAATTACTATAGTTTTTACTTCTAGAATTTCTATTTAGTCCTTTTAAAAAAAGTTTTCATTTCTCCACCCAAACTTTTCATCTTGCCTTCATCACCTTGCTATTTAGAAATGTGGATCTAATAATGCCTATATCTCCTATGGATCTGTTTCTTTTGTCTGTTGTTTCTGCAGGATTTTATTCATACTGTCATATCTCCTTGTGTGCCTAGTTATTTTTGTGTGTACTGGGCCTTGCACTTGTAAAACTGTTTGCCATCTAGAAATAATTTTATCTAATATGTTGTCTTCCTCCACAAAGAATTTAAATTTATTTCTACTAGGTATCTGGGGGCACTACAATTTTTGTTTACCTCCACACAAGTTCAGCAAATGAAATGATAATCTGAAGCTGAGTGGCAGTGCCTAAGGGCCAATCTCTGAGTTACCTTTACTTCTAGGAAGCAGCCTTTTATTGGTCCCAATACAAGGCAAAAGAAATTCACTAAGCACTATTAGAAGGCCCTGAACTCTAATCCCTGTCTTCTAGCCACAAGGCAGTCCAAAACACTACTCAGTCTCTCAGCAGCCCCTTCCAGAATTTTCAAATGCCCCCAAGGAAAAGACAGCCCCATATGCTGAAGTTCCCCTCACTAGGCTTTTGTGCTTCCCTAGATCTTGACCTAGTAACTCTTCACTAACTTACTGGCTCTCTAAGGGCAAATGCGAGCATGGGAATGTTGGGGAAAACTGGCACAGTTGTTTCATAGGCACACTTTTAATTAACAGCTCTAGTTTTAGCCACTCATTTCATTCTCTTTTTCTTTATTGTCATCTCTATGCCCACAGCCTCTTTAGAGTTTTACTATAGCTAGGTTCTCTTCCTTACACAAATACTCCAGCTGCTTATTCTCACTCTATCTGCTGTTTTATCTGTATCACAAGATTCAAGCAACTTTCCATATTTCACAAGATTCAAGCTACTTTCTATATTTCATAAAGTTGTTAAAACTCTCTTCTACCAATTACTGCCCTCTTGTTATCTTTGTATAGGTGTTTGAGCCATCATTCTAAATGAGAAGTTCCAAGCCACTCATTTTACAGATGAAAATATTAAGATCCATAAAGAAACTGATTTGCCCTGATCACAAAGAACTCTTGCTATGAGGAATAGGGCTAGACTCAGAACTCAAGTCTCCTGAATGACAGCTATCCTATGCCTCACACCATATGTCTCCCTTATCACAGAAACTCTGTTGTGAACATTGTTATGTTTTTATTTATATTAATAGAAAATAAAACAATATTAAGAACTGGCCAGTACTCATGGTTGTATAGAACTTGAGGAAACAAAAAGGAATAAGCTATACCAATTATTTCATGCTAAAGCTGTAACTGTTACTTCTAAGTACTGCCAGACTTAATATTAAACACTTTTTTAAAGGTTAAACTTTTTGTGGAATGGTTTCATAAAACGAATAATCTTTACCATTTTGGCCAAACAACTTGAGATTTTTGAAGGAGAAAGAAAAACTGCATATATGTATGAAAGAAATGTACACACGTTTTCCCCACTAGAGCTTCAAAACCTTAACAATTATTTAATTTTACTGTAAC
Source organism: Cacajao melanocephalus (assembly GCA_963573385.1). Lineage (NCBI taxonomy): Eukaryota > Metazoa > Chordata > Mammalia > Primates > Pitheciidae > Cacajao > Cacajao melanocephalus. Next base: position 12,735 of record CAUYLG010049577.1, on the reverse strand, counting down.
ATAGTTGATATTTATGAATACTTAAAAAATTTCTTTTAAAATTTATTTTAGGCCAGGCACTGTGGCTCACGCCTGTAATCCCAGCACTTTGGGAAGCCAAGGTGGGCAGATCACGAGGTCAGGAGATTGAACCCATCCTGGCCAACATGGTGAAACCCTGTCTCTACTAAAAAACAAAAAATTAGCCCCGCATGGTGGCATGCACATGTAGTCCCAGCTACCTGGGAGGCTGAGGCAGGGGCCTTGCTTAAACCTAGGAGGCAGAGGTTGCAGTGAGCCAAGATGGTGCCACTGCACTTCAGCCTGGTGACACAGCAAGATTCTATCTCAAAAAAAAAAAAAAAAAAAAACTTATTTTAAACTTATTTCCTAATAAATTTTACTAACATTTTTAAAGGAACAAAAACAAAGAAAATCAAAAAACCAAAGACAAGTATAAAAACAATTCAAAATTAGGAGCCAGAATATTTTCTTCTGGTTCCAACTCTTCCATTTAATCCTGTACAAGTCACAGGCCCTACCCATTCTTCATAAAGCTCTAATTTAAATAGAAGATTAACTAGTTGTATAAACCATATACTGTTGCTATATTTTATTTCTCAAAAATGTAAAAATACATGTGCTTGTGAATTAGTTTCCTATTGCTATTGTAACAAATAACGACTAATCTACTGCTTTAAAGCAACACAAATTTACTATCTTACAGTTCTGGAGGTCAGAAGTCCAAAATGCATCTTATGGATCAAGAGGTAAGCAGGGCTGCGTAGTTTCTTCTGCAGGCTCTGGGGGGAATCTGCTCCCTGCCTCTCTCAGCTGGATGGAGACTTCCTGTATTGCTTGGCTGTGGCCCCACATCACTCCAAACTCTGCTCTGTCATTACATGTCTGACTATGACCCTCCTGCCTCCTTTTTGTAAGAAGGACCCAGCTAAACCCAGGATAAAACTCCCATCTCAAGACCATTAATTTAATCACACCTGCTAAATTCCTTTTGCCATGTAAAGAAACATACAAATTCCAAGGATTAGGATGTGGACATCTCAGGTGGGGCCATTATTCTGCATGCTACACCCCCAAAGAATCACTGACAGATGATTTTCAAGTATAATAGTGACGAAAGGAAGTTTCAAATCATCAAATCAATTGACTATATAATGGCAATGTTTTAATATGGAATATGACAGAAAATCCAATTCTTCTTGTCAAAGTGTTAGCTAATCTATTGTTGAGCTTATTTTAGGAAAAGCAAGCTTTTTTTTCTTTTTTGAAACGAGAATGTGCCATAACTAGATTATTTCCCAATTCTACTTTGTGCCTCATAGCCTGGTGAAGGATGGAGAGAAAAGAGAAAGAGGAAAGGAAGCTAAAATCACTTACAAAGTGTTTACTTTCCCTATCAGAACATAAGATAGGAGGATACCACAAAACTGAAAGTAAGTTATAGCTATAAAAATTGAAACTGTTCTTCAATATAACAGTTGTCTTATAGAGATAAATAACAATTAACTGAAAATTGTTGAATAGGTGTTTAGTGAATATTTGTTCATTATTACTAAGATTCTAAACAGAGGTTAGGTCTGAGTCCTTGTCCTATCAAAGTATCAGTGGTTCAAAGTTTTCAACAAGTCTCTCCATGGTACAGGCAATAAGGTCCCAAAGGCCCACATCCTGTTTTGGTCCCAGGCCTACCACTACCACCCTGTGAGATGGGAGAAGCAAGTGAGCCTTCTTAGTCTTTCATTTCACCACTGATGCAATAAGGGTTATAGCAGAGCTCACGGTGATTCTGTAACATACACTATTCACATTACTACCGACCTTCAAAAGCAAGTGAATGATATGTCAGCTGGGATAAATGAAGCACATATTTAAAAAGGCTACCTGTCTACAGCCACAAACAACTCCCCAAGACCTCTGATATTTCTCCCTTCTTGCTCCCTCTCTCCTTTTTCTCTCTCTCTCTCGAGTGCACACACCAAATTATCTGTGTCAAATTATCATCTAATTCCAAATAGGAGATGGATTATGAATCAAAAGAATGTTTCATTGTTTACAACTTTCCATTACCATCAAAGTTTCCTAATTTGAACCATCATCAATTGACTTTAAAACTTCTTCTGGCACACTGGATTTAAGTACCAGTACAGCATGTGTCATTGGGAAGTTAAGATCACCACTACTGTAGATGCAAGCTGGGCATTCCTTCTAAACAGCCCCTTCTCCCTCCTTAGTTTCTCAAAGAAACTCTGGACTGCAATTTCCTCTTAGTTCCCAGGACCTTCAACTACCTGGGCTGAAAAAGACAACTGTTTCCCTTATCATAGGTCTCTGCAACAGAGGATCAGTTAGAAATCATTGATAAAGATTCTCTAAACCGAACATCTCTACAAGTAAACATTAACTTCTCTACCAGACCATCCAAAAGAGTTTTCTTTTATTTCAAATCCTCTCTACTAGCTGTAAACATTAGATGTTTAACTTCATCATAGTTTCTTTAGGCGCAAAGGTAATCTTGTTTTCATTGACCAAAAATAAAAAAAGAAAAAGAAAGAAAAAAAAAAAGAAAGAAAAATGTTCTGCTCAGAAAAACAAGGGGTAAAAAGTGTGGGAAGTGCTGATAACTGCAGTCTAGGAAACATGTGAAGAGCTTTACCTTGAGCTGGCCCGTGACGCCGCAGCAGCTGACCGTCTTACCATGCAAGAGACTAAGGTTCAAGGTCAGACTAATGATTCTGACGTCCTGGGCTGGACACACAGTTGAAGTGAGACACCAAGGAAGAGACGGCCAGCCCAACCCCTCACACAGCATCCCTTCCTGGTTAATCCATGGAGTGACAATGACACTGACTGGCCTCATCCTGCCAATGAATGGCAAGGCACTGCAATGATGGCGCCTAGAAATGAACAGGAGTGATTGGGAATAAAAGGGGGAGGGGGAAAAGGTGGCCATGATGAAGAAATGAATAAAACTCAATTTTCCGTTACAACTCACTGTCATCCCTATTACTCTGAATTCATAATGACAGGAGAAATTAAAAAAATGAAAGAAAAAAGAAACAAAAAAGAAAACTTACTACCTATTTAAATTCCTGCAGCATTCTAAGAATACGGGTTTGTACCCTATAGCCTGACTACAAAGAACTAGAGTAAGCAGTTGATTCAATTTAGCTCATAAACCTATAACAAACAATTTTTTAAAAAATCATCAATGTTTCTAAATTCTGACGCTTTAGTTTTACTTTTTATTACAGCAGAAACTCAATCCACGCTATTAAAACAGACCATACTCACCAAACAATCCCTTGGGCCCCAGAGCCAATCGATTTCAGCTGCTGGTAACGTTTTAGGACGGTGAAAGTTGAGTCTGCCACTTGCACACTGTAAAACTGACTGTCACATTTACTGTCGCTCATGGTGTAGTGTCATGCAATATTCTGAAGGGCTGGCAAGTTTCAGAATCCTTCAAAGAAAAACAGAATGAACATGCATTCTTACCGAAAGTATACATATACAGCTCACTTAATAGTGTTCCAAACTTATTGGTATATACGATAATGTGGCTGTAAGTTGATAAAGTCAATTTGACCAAGTTCTGAACTTGAGCAAGACACACAAAAAATGCAGACATTTCAGTGGTACCAGACCATTATGAAAGGAAGGAATTCTGAGGCCCAACAAGACCATATTTTAAGGGACTAGAAAATAACCACCTTTGGAGAGAAGAATTTATGCATTACTACTGGCTGTGAAAAGACTACATCACTCTATGCTTCTCATCAGCTTCCCCTCTGTGGAACCATTTATACCCAGTTGTCTCAACTAGAGATGGGGGCATTGTTTCAAAATGATCACTTCTAGAATGCCTGAAGAGAAGTAAATGGTCCAGTATTCTGCTCAGTGTATAGATTCAGGTTGACGTGATGAACCAGAAAGCAAGATTCATATGCCAAAGTAACAGGCTGTTAGAGGCTTGGTGACATCAGTGTGCTGTGTGTACTCAAGCATGTGCTCCTGCCTCAGGAGGTGGGGCCCAGAGCTGGCATCAGCTGGCACAGCCCCAGAGTCCCACATCACCACCAGGCTTCACGGTAGATATCTGTATATGAAGAACTCTGCTGTGACCTACAGTCCATAATATTAACAGTATGAAGTCTATTCACTATGTCCGAGTGTAGACCAGCAGACCCAGAAGAAAGCAGCTTTTCTGTGGTTAAGGCACAGGCTGAGATTCCTACTCTGTAGGAGCCTGGATGGTTTTCTACAGAAAACAAGCAAACAGAAATTGGTGAGTGGTTCCCAAGCTCTTGTCTGCTGATGCTTATTTAAAACTCAGTAAGCTATTTATTTTAATCTTTTAAAACTATGTAGCCAAAAGGTCAGGAGCAGTGGCTCACGCCTGTAATTCCAGCACTTCGGGAGGCCAAGGGGGGTGGATTAGAAGGTCAGGAGCTCAAGACCAGCCTGGCCACCATGGTGAAACCCCATCTCTACTAAAAAAAATACAAAAATTAGCTGGGCATGATGGCATGTGCCCGTAATCTCAGCTACTCGGGAGGCTGAGGCAGGAGAATCGCTTGAGCTAGGACCCGGGAAGCAGAGGTTGCAGTGAGCTGAGATCGTGCCACTGCACTCCAACCTTAACTACAGAGCGAGATTCAGTTTTTTTTGTTTGTTTGTTTTGTTTTTTTTTTTCTAAAAAGGGGCCCGGGTGCAGTGGCTCATGCCTATAATCCCAGCACTTTGGGAGGCGGAGGCAGGGGGATCACAAGGTCAGGAGTTCAATACCAGTCTGGCCAACATAGTGAAACCTAGTTTCTACTAAAAATATTAAAAAATTAGCCAGGTGTGGTGGTGTGCGCCTGTAATCCCTACTCAGGAGGCTGAGGGAGAAGAATTGCTTGAACCTGGAAGGCAGAGGTCGCAGTGACCTAAGATCGCGCCATTGCACTCCAGCACAGGTGACTGCGCGAGACTCCATCTCAAAAACAAAAAAAAAAAAACAAAAAAAACAACTATCTAGCCAACAATAAAACCATATAGGCAAACAGGTAAACATTTTATATTGTTTAAGACTTTAAGTTTTCTATAGCTCCGTCAAATCCCTTGCCTTTATGTTCTAGTATCTAATATTTAATGTCAACCCAATGAGATTTTTGTGGTGATGATTTGTATTTCAACACAATGATGTCTAGGATTTTCCTTAAACATTGAAATAAATGGATTAATAACAAATCTAAATAAAGAACTGAGTCAAATTAGTACTTTCTCCAAGTGACCACTACCCCACAGTCTTCTCCCCATCCTCCAGGTGGTGGCTGCAGCATGGCTGCTAGTCTGACCACTCCTGCCGAGATGTGTTAGCATGCTGGCCAGGAGTGACTCCAGGGACACCACACCACTTTAGATGCTGGACAAACACAGCTGCTCAAATAACCCGCACAGCAGGAGTATCTGTCCCATGTTATCTGGGAGCAATCTGTCTAGGGCTGAGTGAACTAGAACACCTGCCTAGGCCACACTGTTGTGAGAAGGGGACTCAGGAGCTCCCCAGGCTGACAGGTCACTGTGACCTGAGCTGCAGGAGGTACGAGGCAGGTCTGTCTTGCTCATGGCATCTCACACTCAAAGAACAGGAGGACAGGAAGGTGCTGGTCTTTGGGACAGCATGAGCATTCAATAAACCTTTGCTGATCTGATTCCCCACAATGCTGCTCCATTTTACTGACATCTAAAGGTTAATTAATTTTCTAAAGACTAACTTATTTACAGTTTGCAAGAGGCTGAAACAATTCCACTCGACATTTAGGGGGTGGCTTTATGCAAGAAAGTGGTAAGTATTGCAAGAGATATGCCATAGTCAGCTAGCAACCAGTCTTGAAGCAGCACGTAATTCACTATTTGGGGGAGAAGTGTGAGCAATGAGTCCATTATCTATATGACAATACAAGTTACAATGAGGTAAGAGTCATATAAGCAAAATGTAAACAAAATCAAAAGGCAAAAGAGATCCTACCCACTGGCAGGGGTGCAGAAGACAGGGATGGCTTCATGGACGAGGCGGCATCCGCCCTTAGACTGTTTTGCCACAGATGGACAGTAGAGGCACAAAGCTCTAACTGACTGTGTCCAGACATGGCGAACTGCTCAGCTTGGCTAGCAGGGTACAAGTGCAAAGGATTAGAGACAACTCAGCAAAAAGGCAGGCACCCTGCTCTACTGGGGGGTGGCTGTTCCTCTGCTATGCTGTAAATAAACCAGCAACATGGTCACTTGCAAATATTTACTGAGCACCTACTGTGGATGATGAGGTACCATGCCAGGACACATTGCCTGCCCTCAGTGAGTGCACACTCAGGAAGAGGCCCTGCATACCAACGGTCCTAACCCAGTGGGATGAAGAAGATTTGGGGGAATGAGGAGAAGCAGCAGAGGTAGAGGCATATTCGGAATGTGAAAAGTCACTAGGGACTTTGCTGGGTAGAGGGTGAGTGAAGCCGGAGAGAGACAAAGAGGCCAGATCACTATGAGCCCCAGAAGCCATGCAGAGCCATCTGGCTTCAGTCCTGAGGGCTGTGGGAGCTGTCAAAGCATCAGAGTTGCTGCATACATGCTGAGGTGCTCCAGGATCCATTCCTCCCTTCTTCACTTTCATAAGAGAAGCCTCCCATTCCTGTTGGATAAATGGCTGCCTGGCAGCCTTCCCAGTAGCCAGGTATGGCTAGATGACCAAGTTCTGGCCAATAAGATGTGAGAAGTGATGTATGCCACTTCCAGATCACTTTTCTTATTTTTCTTTATAGAAAGCTGCTTGCCTTCCAATCTTTCTCCCTTGCTGCTGGCTGAGGGATCAGCTGTCACAGACCTAGAGATGGAAGTCACATGCTGTAGATGTCAAGCTGCCCACCAGCTGGATTCTTCAACGATCTTGTGGCACAAAGCCACACCCCATTCAGGACCCCTTGTCCACTCTGGGACTGACAGATCAATCTCAACCCTGCTGACCAACTCTGGAACTCTCCCTGCTACAACTGCTTGCAACCTATACTTGGACTATGACAATATTAGATTAGCTTCTTTAAATCTGGGGAGTACATTGAATTGTATTAGGTTTTAGAATTATTAATATAATTCCATCTCAAGATTTAAAATAGTCCAGGCATGATAGCTCACACCTGTAATCCCAGCACTTTGAGAGGCCAAAGTGAGTGGATCACCTGAGGTCAGGAGTTTGAGACCACAAACATGGTGAAACCCCGTCTCTACTAAAAATACAAAAATTAGCCAGGTGTGGCAGTGCGTGCCTGTAATCCCAGCTACTTGGGAGGCTGAGGCAGGAGAATCATCTGAAATGGGAGGTGGAGGGTGCAGTGAACTGAGATCATGCCATAGCACTCCAGTCTGGGCGACAATGAGACTCCATCTCAGGAATAATTAAAAAAAAAAAGATTTAAAATAATTCTAAAATTAAAATAAGGTGCCCTTATTAGGCAGAATAAAAAAGTCCCCTAAGTGAGAACCTGTCAAAGCCACCTTCTCTGTCAAGCTTGGGCTTTGTGAGAGCAAGAGAAAGAACCTCAAGGTCACCTGAGAAAGTATGTAATTCAGCTATTCATGAGTCAACTCTATTGAGATATTTCAACAAAATGGACCATCAACTAAGGCTCAGAAAACGTTTTACAAATTGGGAAGTACAAGAATTCTTCAAGCAATCACATTAGCAATACACTGAACCCTGCATTCGCTGCCTCCACTTTCCACACCAGCTGGTGCTGGCTCTTCCCCCTCAGCTCCCAGGCTATGCTGCCACTGTGCGACCAGCACAGGGCTCCCTCTTTGCCATTTATAAACTCAGCAGTGCCAGGCTGCACTGTCACAGCCTTTGTAAGGTCTACCTCCTTTCCAGGTTATGAGTGCCTCAAAAACTGGGAGGGAACACTACAAGGAGGCTTCCGGGAGGAGGCAAGACCTGAGCTCAAGTTTGTTCACAGTATCAACCAAGGCAAGAGGAAAGAGGCACTTTCATACACGTCAGTGGGAGCTGTGAAGTGGTAAAACATTTTTTTTTTGGATGGAATATAGATAATAGCTAATAAAAATGTTAAATGCACATCCTAAACTGGCAAATACAATTCTATAAATATATCTGACAAATATGTGTGTAAGTATCCAAACGTATTTGTGCAAGGATGTTTGTAACATTTCTTGTAACAGGCAAAAAACTAGAAGTAATCTAAAATGTACACTGTGGATAGACTGAATAAATTACAGCACAAAAGTACAAAACGGCCATTCAACAGAATGCAAGGACTTTATGTATCAATGTAGAAAAATGTCTAAGATACAGAAAGAAAATACAGTAAATTGAAGAAGAGAGCACATAATGCCTCTCTATGTAAACACACATGCACACACATACAATGCTAGCAAGTAGAGAAATAGTGGGAAATGAGAAACTGTCACTCTTCCCATTATAACTTTCTATTCTGTTTTTCTAATGTACATATTTCAAATTTAAAAACGGATTAAACAAAAATGTTAAATGAAAAGCTGCAGAATGATTATTTGACACTTGTATGGAAGATGGGATTGAGGCAGATAAGGCTTGAGTGGGCCTGGCTCTGAGGTACACATTTATAAACACCCTCATAACAACTAGTGAGGAGCATATTACTATCCCCATTCTGCAAATGAGTAAACTGAGGCTTAGAGACAGTAAGGAAGTTGTCCAAATTCCCAGTATGGCCCAGATTTGAATTTAGGTGTGTTTCACAATATTCAAGTTCCTCCCAAACTACCATTCTGACATCCCTTTAGAAAGTGAAGCCATGTGTACATGGGCTGGCCAGGACCGGAACACAGGCCTGCACATTTCATCCTGCTGACTTCCCCTACCAAAACACTTTTTCTTTTAATAATGACAACGATTCAGTGATCCACAGACTCAAGTGAACCTTTAATCACACTAAAGCTTCAAAATACCCAGGATATGCGATACTTAAATCAACTGACTGCTGTGATTAAAAGCAGATTCTCACAATCACCCTCTGTTTCATTGCTTGCTGCCAACATTTTTCATTAAATTGTTCTGTTTTCCAGCTGGGCACGATGGCTCACACCTGTAATCCCAGCATCATGGGAGGCTGAGGTGGGAGGATTACTTAAGCCCAGGAGTTCCAGACCAGCCTGAGCAACATGGTGAGGCTTCATCTCTATATTAAATAATAATAATAATAAAAATTTTTAAAGTTGTTCTATTTTCCTACTGTAAATCTTACGAAAAATAGCTTGGTATAACAACTTAACCTTTCTTTGATCATCAAGAACCTTGTAGCTCTCACGACAATCCTCTGTAGTTCTTAAGCCACGATACAGAACAACTAGCATTTGATTATCACCTCACCCACTGCTGGATCCATAGGATGCTGCAAGGATCCTCACCACCAGCCCTGCTTCCAGGCACCCAGGCCTGCCTATTTGACCCTCTCTATCCTCCACCCCCAGGGCCCTGGGTAAGGGCTTCTCATCACTCCTTGGACCCAGTGACAGCAGAAGCATTCTCCCAGTTCCCATTCCTGTGACTTCCAAACCACTGCACACTTGCCACTTTAGAAAGAAAAATCACTTCACGTGAGAATCTGTACACAAATGTTCATAGCAGCTTTATTTTTAATAGCTCAAAACTAGAAACAACCCAAACATCCTTCAATGGGTAAATAGTTAAACTAACCGCTGTACACCCATACCATGAGATACCACTCAGCAACTACTGAAACATACCAAAACTTGGGTGGATCTCAAGGGCAGTATATTTAATGAAAAAAGTCAATCTCAAAAGGTCATATGCTGTATAACTCCATGTGTATAACATTCTTGAAAGGACAAAAATATAGAGATGCAGACTAGATTAGTAATTGCTGGTGGTTACGAATGGTGATGAAAAGAGGGTGGTATGACTGTAAGGGGATAGCACAAGGAGATATTTGGGATAATGTAGTTTTGAATCTTGACTGTGGCGGTGGTTATATGAATTTTCACATGTGATAGAAAATGACAATGAACTGTATACACATTGTACCAATGCCAAATTTCCTGGTTTTGATACTGTACAATAGTTTTGTAAATACATAACCACTGGAGAAAGCTGGGTGAAGGGTACTGGGACCTCTCTGTGCCTTTTTTTGCAACTTCTTGAGAGTCCATAATTATTTCAAAATATGGAATTGAAAACAGAGATTTGTTGAAAATATGCAGTGATCATACCATTCTCCAGTTTGAATTCCTTCAATATTGACTGACTGCCTTGAGAATAGGATTCAGTTCCCTAGCACAGCACAGTAGATGGCAGTCCTAGAGCTCACTCTTGGGCAACATCAAACCACCTGGAATCAGCAGATACACCCAGCTACTGCACACCTTCAGGCCTCTGCCTAAGCTGTTCCATCTGCTTGAAATGACTTCCCTCTCCTTTTTGTTCTCCTGGTCAACCTTCATCCTCCTTCAAAATCTAGTTCAAGCACCTGCTTCTCTTACATGTTTCACCCTACATCCTTTCCCTTCAAACCGTGTAGGGCATGCCCCCATTTTTGCCACCTTCCCTGTATTCTTTTTAGATTGCATTGTGAGTCTACTTATGCTTCTACTCTGTAAGGACAGAAAATGTATCTGATTTATTTCTCAATCCTCTACTGATTACACAGTGGGTGACCAGTAAATGTTTGTTAAAGACAAAGCTAAATGGGAGAATACATGTGGTGGGACAGCTGGGAGCAGTGGTTAAGATCAGGACATTGAATCCGACTCCCAGTGGGTCTGCTACTTATCTGGGTGATGTGGGGCAAGTGATTGCACTCATCTGTAAAATGGATAGGCAGAGAACCTCAGGGTATCCCTAGATAAGAAGTGCATAGCCCACTTAGGAAGGCATCTTGATGCAAGAATGCACCCTAAATCTGACCAAGCCTTGTCTAGATCCAATTATTAATTTTCAGGAAATACAGAGGAAACACATTAAATTACACTGCAGAGATGCAATCAGTCAAATACCAACTACGGAAATGCTATAGAACAACTCAATTGTGTCAACAAATAAACTACCAAGAAAACAAAGAAATAGATCTACGGATTAAGAGAAACTTAAAAGATGTATCAACCGATCAACAATGTATGGACCTTATCTAGCTCTACCTTCAAATGATTAATGAGATTTAAAATTCATAGGGCAACAACAAATTTGAATACTGACTGGTTATTTGATGATATTAAGGAATTATTACTTTTCCAGCTTTAAAAGAATCAGTACCCTTAGAGACCTACCCAAGTGCAAGGTATAACTACTGTATACCTACTGAGCACCCTGAGGTTGTGACCATTTGTTTTACAGATGAGTGCAATCACTTGTTCCACATCACCCAGATAAGTAGCAGATCCACTGGGAGTCAGACTCAGAGTCCTGATCTTAACCACTGCTCCCAGCTGCCCTACCACATTTATTCTCTCATCTAGCTTTGTCTTTAACAAACATTTCCTGGGCACCCACTGCGTAATTAGTAAACAGAAAAATTAATGAATGAAATGACATGATATTTAGGGTTTGCTTGACAATAATTATGGGTGGTAAGTGTGCAAATGGATAAAATTAGAGATGAAACAAGATTGGACAGGAGTTAAAAACTGTTAAAGCAGGACACTATTCTGTTTATTTTGTATATGTTTGAAAGTTCCCATAACAAAACAGTTAAAATAAAAAGAATGATGTTTAAACTAGTTCATATAATCAAGTACAAAGTATAAGGAATTAATTATTCTAAAGGCAAATTATGTAAAAACGGCACCTTCCTAACCAAGTGTGAGGTATAACTACTGTATGTACTTAGACCAAAAATAGTTGCCCTACCAGCAAATCAATAGTCTTAAGAAGAAAAAAATCTGGTCTCTGTTTTATCTTATATCTCATGAAAACAACTGGTTTACTCACTAGTAACTGATTTGTCTGGTCCTTTTCTTTATTAAGAAGAATGGACCAGACAAATCAGTTAATAGTGAGTAAACCAGTTAAAAAAAAATTAAGATTTTATTTTTAACCAACACATTCAAGTATTCCCTCTAATATTTATTTAGGGGACCAAACATATTTTAATCTGTGAACAAATTAAAGTCCTGACACCCTGAAAATTAAATTACCAGGAAATTCAAAGCTGTCCAGAGAAGACTATGCAAAAATAATATTATTTTTAACTCTGCAGGATCCTTTTGAAGGAAAAAAGTTAAATGGAAGAAAACATTAAATAGATTGGTTGTCATTCTTCCACGACAAGATAAAAGCCAGAAGAGAATACTCAGAGCTGAGGGTCCCAGGAAAGAATGCTTATCTGGGGAGCAACCTGGGTTCGAATCCCATTCACCAGCTGCTTGCTTAGAAGCAGACTACTGAAACTCCTAAACTTCCATTTCCACAGGGCTCCAGTAACAATCAAATAAGTACCTGAGCAAACAGGACCTGGCTCCCCTGGCCTTAGGCTACCTTTCCTGCTCCTCACAGTTCCTCCCTCCCACACAGCCAGTCTTGAAGGAGGACAATCCTGCAAACAAATTGAATGAATGAATCTGTATTTGGCTTGGCTCACAGCGTTTTTTTAAAAAAATTAATTAGCTATTGCCAACATTTAAATATCCAGTGCTGCCTTCTTTTTTAGAGATAGGGTCTTGCTCTGTCACCCAAGCTGGAGCACAGTGGTG
>CAUYLG010049576.1:0-36102 GCA_963573385.1 Cacajao melanocephalus | reverse complement strand
CTATTTTTATTGCTTTCTCTTTCTCTGTCTCACCCTTCCCTCCCTCCCTCCTTCCCTCCCTCCTTCCTTCTTTCCTTCCTTCCTTCCTTCCTTCCTTCCTTCCTTCCTTCCTTCCTCCTTTCCTTCTTCCTTCCTGTCTTTCCTTTTTTCCTTCTTTCTTGTCTCATTGCAACCTTCACCTCCTAGGCTCAAGTGATTATCTCACCTCAGCCATTTCAGTAGCTGGAACTACAGGTCCCCACCACCACACCCAGCTAAGTTTTGTGTGTTTTTGTAGAGACAGGGTTTCAGCATGTTGCCCAGGCTGGTCTCAAATTCCTGAGCTCAAGCCGTCTGCCCACCTCGGCCTCCAAAAGTACTGGGATTACAGACATGAGCCACCGTGTCTCGCCTTATCAAGTTTTTCTTTTATACTTCATGGTTTTTGTAATGTCAAGAAATTTTTTCCGAATCCAAGATTTTTAAAGATTTTTGTCCATTGCTTTCTTTCAGAAATATTATAGTCTGTAATGTCTTGGCAATAGCTTCACTAACAATCTCTTATTCTTAAGTTTCTTATTTATGAATTTCCGATGACACTACACATATTATTTTTAATCTTCTTTTCTACTCATGTACAAATTGACCTAAGAGGCTAATGGAACAAAGTATATGAAATCAAGATTGTGCTAGAAATTCAGGTTGTATCATTACCAGATTTATGCTTCTCTCCTATCTCATAATGTGGTTCTAGAGAAAAAATAATAATTACAAATTTTTTGAGTAAGTAACATGCTAAACACTGTTTTTTTGTTTTTGTTTTTCTGTTGTTGTTGGTTTTGATGGAGTCTTGCTCTTATTGCCCAGGCTGGAGTGCAATGGCACGATATCAGCTCACTGTAACCTCCGTCTCTCAGGTTCAAGCCATTCTCCTGCCTCAGCCTCCTGAGTAGCTGGGATTACAGGCATGTGCCACCACGCCCGGCTAATTTTGTATTTTTAGTAGAGCCAGGGTTTCTCCATGTTGGTCAGACTGGTCTCGAACTCTCGACTTCAGATCTGCCCGCCTCTGCCTCCCAGAGTGCTGAGATTACAGGTGTGAGCCATTACACCTGGCCTACACTGTTTTTAAATATCTATCTATATCTATCTATATATATATATTCCTAAAGAAACGGGGGTCTTGCTATATTGCTCAGGCCGGTCTCAAACTCCCTAGCTCAACAGATCCTCTCACCTTAGCCTCCCTAGTAGCTGGGATTATAGGCATAAGCCACCATGCCCAGCTCCCCAAACACTGTTTTTTGACTTTTATATTCAAAGTATAAAGTACGTTATTTTATACTAAAATGACTTTATATGATTGGTTCTATTATCTGTCTCTCTCTTCTTTTAGCAGATAAGAATGTTGTATCATAAATAAATTAAACAACTTGTTTAGGTCATCTAGCCAGCTCCGTTTAATGTTAGAGTCCATTCTCTCAATCACTACCAATAGTAGCTAATAAATACTGGCTGCTTACTGTGTGACAGGTACTGTGCTAAATTCTTTACAGGTATTAACTAATTTAATCTTTGGGACAAAGCTACAGGTAGGTATTATTATGATGCTTCTGTACAGAAGAAGAAACTAAAATATAGGGACCCAGGTGTCACAACTATTAAAAGCAGAGCAGGATTTGAATCTATGCAATCTGGCTCCTGAGCCTTTTCTGGTGACCATCACACTACACTGTTTCTCCAAGAATAATTAATGGTTGTTTTTATTGGGTAAATCAAGCAGATGGCCCAAATGAGTCCCTGCCTCCAACAACTTTTTGAAATGAAAGATAGTTTCTATTTAACGCTCCCCTTGCCACCTGACCCCATTGATTTGCTATTGTACTGCTCTTGCTCTGTTTTCCCACTATGCCTTACAGTGATAATAAACAGAACCATGTGTGCCAACGCGAGAGGCCAGGGGAAGTGAGTGCCTCCTTAAGTAGCAGGAGCCTCAGCTGGTACCTCAGCTTGAGCCAGGCCCCTGGGAAGACAGTAGCGTCACCTGGATGCTCTAATCCATTTGTGTCAACTGCTGGCTTCCTAAAAGAGAGGGCAGGGCCAAAAGAGGCTTGCCAGAGGAACATTTAGGCTGCTTGGAGCTTTTCTCATAGCCCACCTGGAGTGTGAGACAGCAGTGTATAGTGTAGAGAGATATTTGACTTGGGCTGGAGTCCTGCCTTTGTGCTTTAATTTTTTTGACTTTGGGCAAGTTTTAACAACCCATTTCACTTAGCCCATTTTTTATAAATGGGCTAAGACCAACCTCATTTTGATGATATAAGTAGGTTCATGTCGTAAAAAAGATAATATCTACCATTTATTAAGTGCCTCTCTGTGTCAGATACTCATAATAGCACTTTTATGCTGTGGTTAGTGTTAATTGAGTTAACTCATATAAAGTGCTATTATGAGTATATAATAATAGGTGCTATTATTATCAGCATCATTTTACAGGTGAGAAACAAAAGTGTAGACAACTACGGTATTTATCCATAGTCACTGAGCAGCAAGCAGAGAAGCTGAAGCATGAGACTAATCAGCCCAACTCCCAGCCTGTGCTCCTAAACACTGGCATTTACTAAACTTGCATAAATCTATATATCTATATATATGAGGTAAACTATATATACATATGAGGTAAAATATATGTGTGTGTGTGTGTATATACATACACATATATATATATACATTTTTAAAGTGCGTGTATATATATATATACACACACACATATACTTTTTTAAAGTGTGTGTGTGTATATATATATATATATATACACACACACATATATATATATATATATACTTTTTTAAACAGGAAAAGCCTTTTCTAACACCCCCGCCCCTTGCTATTTTTTGTTTGAGATGGAGTCTTGCTCTGTTGCCCAGGCTGGAGTGCAGTGACACTATCTTGGCTCACTGCAACCTCCGCCTCTCAGGCTCAAGTATTTCTCATGCCTCAGCCTCCCGAGTAGCAGGGATTACAGGTGTGCCACCACACCCGGCTAATTTTTTGTAGCGATGGTGTTTCACCATGTTGGCCAGGACAGTCTCAAACTCCTGACCTCAAGCAATTCACCCACCTTAGCCTCCCAAAGTGCTGGGATTACAGGCATGAGCCCCTGTACAGGACATTTCTAACCTTTTCTTTGGGAACTTGTATGCTATAGCTAAATTTAAGGAATCTGGGATGACCTGATGACAGTCCTTACCCAGGTCTGGACTGGTAGGTCTAGGTCCTAGTTTTGGCTCTGGCCAGCTTTGTGACCTTGGGCAAGGCAGTTTCACCTTCCTGAGTCCCACATTTCTTCTGTGTAAAATTTTGAGGGGGGTGTACTAGTTAATTTCCAAAGCCCTTTCCAGCTCTCACATTCCTTATGTCTATGATTCTGTGATTAAGTTCCTGGAAGGTTAAGTACTGATAAAAGTGCCATTAAGGTCTGTATACTCAGCACTGGCAGCCGTCTGTTACCTAAGATACCTGGGCCCAGCAGTTATAGGGTGGGGGCTGGGGACAGGGTGGGTGGACGAGAAAGGCTTCTTGTCTGACAATCGTGTGTATTGACTGTAGACAGCAGAGGACTGCCCAGCACTGTGCCATGTAACTGAGTATCCTCTGATTTCTGGGCTGTGATCTACTAAGGCTGACCATCAAAGGCACTTCCCAACAAGAGAACCTTGTGCAGTAAGTTCCTCAGGCAAGAAGCGAGGTAATTGAGACAGGATTGAATGGATCTCAGGCAGAGAAACTTGGGGGACAGATCAATGTAACTGATGAACTGGTTGACCCAAGGCCTCTCTGTCTATCATTTTTTGACCTCAGGTCAGAGCAATAGAAAGGGGGAAAGCTCCCAACACAGCTCCTGCCATGAAGTCCTGGAGAAGAATAAGTAACTGTCCCACATGGGTTAGTCATTCACCTGCCTGAAGGCAGAGTGCTGGGAGTCTGGAGTCCATGACCTGCTGGGACACACTTTGGGCTGCATTTTTTCCCCCTTCTAATGTCTCAGCTCTCAGGGATCTGCTTTTCCTGGTACTAAGCAGTATGGGTAAAATGTTGTCCCTCCTCCATGAGCCCCTACAAAACAAATATGATGAGAAGTTAATATTTTCCAAATGGTGACCTAACCTTTGTTCATTAATTAAGCTCCTATTGCCTTCCAGGTACTGTTAGAAGCCAGCAAGATACCTAGATGACTGAGACAGAGTCCTTGCCCTCCATGAAGTGACTGTTCATTATAAAACCCTAAAGCTGGGTTCTTAGAGGCTACTGCAACAGCAACAACCCTGCTTGAGTGCTTATCATATGCCAGGCTCTGGTTACAGACTTTTAGCTCTCTCATGGAAAAGTGCCTGAGTGCTGGCTTGGCCGCCCCATGTCTGTGTGACTGTGGGCAAGTCATTTACTTTCTTTTTGAATTTCAATGTCTAAAACTGTAATCTGGGGATAATAGATGTAAAACAGCTTAGAAGTGTATACTTTTTAATGACTCTTCTTAGTGTCAGTGGAGGATTGTGAGCAAATGCACACAAAGCACAAGGCAAACAGGAGGTATTTAGTAAGTGGCTATGCGATTATTGATAGAGTACGGGTTTCTTCCTGTTCCTCCAGGGCAAGACTGACAGGTATCCTATTACCCTTGCATCTTCAGAGCTTAGAGCAGAGCCCTGAAAACAGCAGGCACTCACCCACTTTATATGATCAAAGGCACTCTCCACAGGGAAAGTCAAATCATTATGGGTATTTATCAATTATAAAATCCATAAAGTTAAACTTGGAGAAATGAACATACTAATCATAGAGGTCCTTAATGATCCCTTGGCTCATGGCAGAGCAACTGGACCAAAAAAAAAAAAAAAAAGTAAAGATTCAGAAGCCCTGAAAAAATAATGAATACAAAGATCAAATCGATACAGTATTCTATCTACACATTGGGAAGACAGAAACACCTTTCAAGAAACCATGGGACATTGACAAAAATAACCATAGATAATCTTCAATAAATCTTGAAAGGAGGCAGTACGGATGACATTGAATTCAGTGAAACTACAAATTTAAGACAAAAAGGCAAAGTATAATTACTTGTGTAAGAACTCTCTCAACTCTTAGGTCTAAGAAGAAATCAAAAGGGAAATTATATGATAGCAATAAATGTTCCATTACCCAGAGTCACACAGCTAACAGTGACAGAACTGAGGCTGCTAGAACCTGGGTCTCCTGTCATCCAGTCACGAACTGGCTTGAGATCCCGGACAAGTCTCTCTGAGCCTCGATTTCCCCTTCTGTCAAGTAGCCTTGAAGGTTCCCTGGGCTCGGTTCGGTGGCGAGTTTGAGGCGTGTGGGGGAGGGGAGGGAGCGTGCCCGAGACGCGGGAGCCGCTACCGCTTTCTGCGAAGTCCGGGAGGGTGCGGACGTTGAGAGGCGGCAGCAGAGGGCGCTGGGTCGCCGGCCTGGGCCGCGTCTGCCATTGGTCGGGGCTGGGGCGCTGGGTTGGAGAGTTGGTGGAAAGTGACAAGTTGAGCGAGAGAGGGAGCGCGGAGAGCGGGAGCAGCCGCTGCCGCTGCAGCCGCCGCCGAGGGAGACCAGGGACGGCAGCCCCCGAGCGCAGGGTGCGCTCTTCTGGGAGTCCGAGCCGGGGCCACTCACGCCCGCTGGTGCGACTCGGACAGCCCAGGACTGACCCGCGCCCCGGGGAGGCTGCAGCCGGAGGGCTGGGAAGGGATTGCGCTCGCGGCATTCAGAGGCGGCCGGGTGGAGGCGAGGGAGCAGGTTAGAGGGACAAAGAGCTTTGCAGACGCCCCCGGCGTCCCTCGAGGGCCAGCGGCCGGGACGAGGCGGCCAGGAGCCCGGGGAGAGCCCGTGGATGTTCTGCGCGCGGCCTGGGAGCCGCCGCCGCTGCTGCGAGAGGAGGAATGCACCGGCCGCGCCGCCGCGGGACGCGCCCGCCGCTCCTGGTTCTGCTGGCCGCACTGCTGCTGACCGCGCGCGGGGTTCCTGCCCAAGGTAAGAGGCGCCCGTCGGCCCCCGCCGGCCCCCGCCAGCCCCGATCCCCTGGCCCGCGGCCACCCTCCCGTCGGCCAGCCGGGCGCGGGACACGCAGGAAGCGCCGCGCTGGCTCCGGGGCGCGCCCGGCCACCCGCCACGGGGCTCGCCAGCGCCGCCAGGCCAGGGTTTGTCCTGGAGCCCCGCGGCGGGCCAGGGAGCGCCCAGGGACTCGTTCCTCGGCGCACAGCAGCGGTTGTCAGCGCTGACAGGAAGCGTGGAGGGGTTTGGGGGTCCTCGGGTGATCGGGGCACTTCCATGCAGGGCGTCCCCCCATGTCTCTCCGGACCTCTAGTGCGCCCAGCTGGTGTTCAGGCAAGTCTATCCTGTCCCCAAATTGCAAGCCGGCCGGGAAGGCGCGGTCCGGGAGGGAATTTGGATTTTCAGTGGTGCCCGCCAGAGCCCAGGCGGCTCGCAGACCGACGCAAACAAAAGCCCTGTCCTCCTGGGGCTCCGGCGGCCTCACATCGCCACCTCCCCCGGCCCTCCGGCCCTCCGAGGGTCACCATGGAGGCCAAAACGTGTGCGCCGCTGCAGCCGCTCCCACTTTCTGCAAAATGTGCTGTCAGAGGCGGCCTGCGGCTCCAAAGTGCTTTGGGTGTGCACGCGCGCGCGCGCGCGTGTGTCTGCGTGTTACAAACAAGAGGGGGAAAAGCCATCTAATGCATACTTGATTTTGGTAATCCCCAAAGACAATCGCAACGGTTAGAGAAAGACTTCACCACAAGCCCCAGCGTCTTAGTTCGCTGCGGGAAGCTGGGGTCCTTGCTGCGTCTGAGCCGGTACACAATGAGAGGGAAGAGCCCGGCTGCCCCTGTGGAGACAACCGATTCATTCTTTGGAGGTTGGAGGGGGAAAGTTGATTAAAGTCTCCGGGGTCTCGGGCCTCACTTTTAACATGCATCCCTTGAGGGGGTGAGGAGCCCTTGGATTCTGCCCTCCTCCACTCCCAGCCCTAAACCTGAGCGGATAAATAGGTCTCTGCTCTTTTATCATGCATCTTTCATTTTTAAGTTAGCACTGTGTTTAGGAAAAGAAAAGGCTCTGCGCTACTTCGCAGTTGAGGGAAGAAAGATGTATTCGCTACAAGAGCGCGAACACAGAATTAGTTTTTACTAAAAGTTAGCTGCCTTTCTTGGTGGAAAACACACTCTGGAAGGAAGTTGTGTGTCAATTTTGATTTCTTGGAGATGGTTTTTGGGAAGCTGGAGTAGCATTTTCTGAGGATGATTTCTGAAACTGATCCTACAATGTGGTCGGGCTAATCTGGAAGCTCCTGGGGGTAAATAGGGCTTCTAATTGTAATTAAGATGTACATCAGCAGGGAGCGTACCTTCCTGATGAAAAATCCTAATGAAATGTAAACAGGTTGGTCACATAGATGTTTTGCTTGGTGATGCCAAACATCTGGCCCTGCGCCACAACACCTGGTTGAAAAGTAAAAATGGGCCATACTGCCTATGTAATGTAAACATCCTTCTCAAGTTGGGTTGCCCAGCAAATTGAGGTGGAGATAAGCAGGGTGATTCTAACTAAGGTGGGACTTTGATTAATTCAGTTATTTCCTCTATGGACTCCTTTACTTTGTACTTAACCTTTCATCAGTGGTTGCTTTCAGATCATAGCCCCTTGGGGAGGTGGGGGTCACTTGCCTTTAAATAAATGTCCCTGCAATGATTTCCCTCACTGTAAGAAATCCTTGTTATCAGCAGCCACCCCAATTCTGTCTCCTTTGACTGTTTACAGCCTTTTAGAATTGTTTAAAAAGGGTGTTTTCTATTCCATACTCTTTAGTAGTGAGCTCAAATCTGTTATTACTGTCTTATTTGTTGTTTTATAAATACCTTTCCGTTTCAGTGAATGTTTGATTTTTTTCTCTGGGGTCAAGACTTCTGGTGGAACTGACATTTACTTTCTCCTCTTGGATTCAAGGTTCCTAAGGTAGCCCAGCCAGTGGCCCAGGAAATCAGCTTAAGGGGAGATACATTTCATGTATTTATTTAAAAAGATACAAAGCATTTCTCCTATCATTTTTCTATTTTGTTAGCCAGGAGAAGAAAACTTTTAAATTTGTTTTTTTCTGGTCTGTCCGTTGTTGATTTCTCATCTACCTCCCCCCCATTGCAAAGCTCTACTTCTTTAGGAACCTGAAGCTTACCTTATAACCGCACCCAAGCCCAGGGCTTTAGGAACCTACCTGGCCTGTCTCAGAATCCTGTAGATTCTGTGGTTTGGCTGCTTGGAGCCAGAGGGAGGTGGCCTGCTACTGTGTTTGCTATCATTTTGTAAATCTTCCACTGCCATTTAAATAGGTGTTTGTCTGTACTTTTAGAATAGGAGTCTCTTGAGGGCAATAAGACTGTCAGCCTTTCCAGTGGAAACACTGGGAACCCAAGTCCGCTTAGTCCCAACTTTATTAGAGATGCCTGAAAATCTTCCCTGGCTGGCTAGGGGGAGCCACACCAAGGTGGGATGGGCAAAGGGTGTGGTCAAACTGCCTCCATCAGTTTTGGAAATATGTAATTTCCAATATTGATTCAGCATACCTGGTGGGCTGTTTTGCTACTCTGATGCCTGGAATTATCTGCCTGATATTTAGTTAGGGATCAGCTTTGCCCTGTAGCATCCTTTCTCTTCTGTATCATGAGCATAGGCCCCCAGTTAGACTTTTGGAAAGTTTCTGAAAGTGTCACTTGCTCTGAAATTAGTATCAGGTTTGGCTGTGGTTTGACAGCGAACATCTACCCGATTTCAAATATCTTTTAAAATTGTACACAGCATCCTATGGAGAATGGAACACTTTGTAAGCTATATGTATTTTGATGTAAATGAATATGTACAGATGGATGGCATATATATACATATACACATACATATATATATATGTACACACACATATGTAGTAGGTGGTCTTAGATTTTTGTTGAATGAGTGAAGACTAACTTTTTTGGCTGTATGCAAAATTCTGATATTTGCTTTGCTCAGCGAAAATGCAACATGGCATATTTTCAAGGATTTTTCCTTTTCTTGTCCCATCTTCTAGTATGAAAGAAGTGTAGCAGAACTTGACAGTACAGCTTAAGGGTTACAAGTACAGGCTTTGGCATTTAACAGACCTGGATTTGAATCTTTTCTCTTATGTATAGTGGGTATGTCAGTTGGTTTTTCTGAGCCTTATGAGAATGTTATGAGATTTAAGTGAAGCCATGCCTGGAGAGAAGCCCCAGCCTAGAAGTGAGTGCATGAAATTAACTTGGGGTACATGAAATTAAGGATATGTGAACTCCCAGAAATAATATAGAAAATTTTATGTGCATTCTTACGGTTCCATATTTATAGCTATAGATATAATCTGATTTTTCCAAGAAAAGTGTCAACCCCTGAAAGATAGCAACTGCTGACTTGCAGTGTTTGATGCCTGAAGCAACAGGTTTGCCTTCCTGGAGAGGTTGAAAGGGGTTGAGTGCTGGTGGCCAGTTCTAGGCCTTATCCCAAGTTAGCCTCTACCTCTCACCTCCCGGTTTCCCTTCCACCAGGCAGGCTGTTAACTGGGCCTGAGAGAAGCTAAAGAATGGTGCCAAGTCCTTGTCACCTCAGCTAAGAAAATATGTCCCTGAATCCAAGATGCAGTTTGTGCAGTTTATTTAACAAACACTTATTTAATCCTTACAATGGGCCAATCACTCTTCTAAGCCTTTTGCAAGTGTTAAGTCACTGAATCCTCACAACAACTCTATAAGGGAGACGGCATAATTAGCTCATTTTACGCACGGGTAAAGAGAGGTTAAGTTACTTTCTTTAGGTTACACTGCTAAAAAGTGACATTACTGGGCGTATAAGCCCTAACAGCTCACGCTGTTACTTTAATGGCTGTCCTAGATGTTGTCTCCTTGTTTAATTCTTACAATTTACATTCTTGCAATGTATGGAACAAAGGTGGTATTTCCCAAAGTTTTCCAATAGCAGCAAAGGGAAGCTTGCTTAGCCATGATCTGGAGGTTATAAGAAATTATTGGAAACAGCCAATTTCAATTTCCTTCCGGTGTTGGAGTTCCCTAAGACGGTTTTGCTGAACCTCAGTGGTAGACTGAAAGCACCTTGTTGGATGGCCTGGACCTCTGGTTCTGGAAGGATTACATTTTTGTAATGAGCTTCAACTTTGATGTGGTTTGAGAAGTGTGCTTGCCAGTTCCTTCCAACTATCAGTGAGATACATTTTGATGAAATGCCTTTGTATCTGCATCTTGGTGGACAACTGTGGTTGTAGGGTGAGGAGGGGGTGATTTATTAGAGGCCTGTCTAGTGGGACAGCCAGCTTGCCAGCTCAAGGTCCCAGTGAGACCAGACCCTGGCAAATCCAGCCCCAGCTGAGAAACAGTCAAGTCTTCAAGGCCTCTTTCTCAAACAGAAGGGCCTCAGCCTGGCTTCACCCATTCCCTGGGGTGTGACAGGAGAGACTGTTCTGTAGACACTCGAAGAGAAAGGAGAGTCTGAGAGAGTTCCCTGGAGTTGAAGGGGGAGGGGATGGGGGCAACTCTTCGAAAATCCTTAACTAAATGCAGCTGCTTGTTACACGGAGACTGACTTGCATGCCAGGAATATCTAAAAAGCTAACGAATACAAAATAAAAATAAACAGCAGTAAAAAGGCTCTCTCTTTGTTGCAGTAAGCTCGGTTGGGGTTTTCAGTTTGTTTAGGAATGGGATAATTGTGGCATCCACTTTATTTTGGTAAGGCAGTGAAACGTGGATTAATGTTATGTCATTGGGATGCTACCACCACCTGAACTTTTTCCTTCATCCACCCCCCGTCCCCAGCTGCACCTCCCAGAACACCCAGGCATGGACATCCATAGGGCCTGAGTCCCAAACAGTTACCCCTGAGTGAATTACACTGGAAGAGGGCAGATAATTTAATGGGATAATCTTGGCAAGGCCAGCAAATTTCACACCTCATCTCTCACTAATAGAAAGGCAGCAGAAGGCTACAACATCCTCAGATGAAAAGGTTGTATAAAAAGGCTCTGCTTAAGAATAACTGTCTGTCCATAAATAAGGTTTTGTAGAGTCTTGATCCAAAAGCTGTTATTAAATACTGATAAGCCAAGCCTCATAATGTTTGGCCTCCTTACATTTCCTTTTTCCCCCTTCTCTCCATAGAACTGTAGATTTTTAATTTTTTTTAAGAGAGAGAAGGGGGCTAAAATATCAACAGTCCAAACTTAGTTTTTTCAAGTATTTCTATACAGGATGAACCTCCTTTGATAGCTGTTTAAAGAGGTGGCATGGAGTAATGGAAATAGAATGGGATTTGAGTCTGATAGGGAATGGGGCTTTGAATTGGGGCTTTGCTGCCTACTTGGCAAAGTTACCTAACCTTTTGAGGCTCTGTTTTCTTTTCTGTAAAATGGGGAGAGCAATAATATGTGACTTCCTGGGGGGTTTTGTGAGAATAAAAGAATGTTATGAACCTATAGCACCTAACAGTGCCATGGACTTAGTGAATGTGAAGTATGTTAGCAACCATCATTTTCAAGGGCTTACAGGAGAAATCTGAAAATTTGGCTTCAGAACAATGGTCCTGCTGCAAGGTCGCAACCAAGGCTCAGAAAACAGCAAATTTTACAAGATTTTAGGACTCTAGAGTGTTTTGTTTTATAGGGAGCATGTAGACACTCTAGATCTGAGCAGTGCCCAGGCCAGTGCTGGGGACCTGGATGGAAGGGATTCCAATTGCAGTTTTGCAAAGCCTTAAAACAAAGGCTTTTTTCAGAACAGCAAGCTCTCTGGGGAAGAGCAACCCCTCCCGGGTGCTTGGTGTAATTCCAGAATCCTACAATGGGGAATGTTGCATTTCAGG
Organism: Cacajao melanocephalus; assembly: GCA_963573385.1. Taxonomy (NCBI): domain Eukaryota; kingdom Metazoa; phylum Chordata; class Mammalia; order Primates; family Pitheciidae; genus Cacajao; species Cacajao melanocephalus. Next base: position 24,183 of record CAUYLG010049576.1, on the reverse strand, counting down.
GACCTCTACTTGTAATCTGACCGTTTTTAGCTTCAATATCCAAATAATCTTGCTGAGCATAACTTGAAAGAGAAGGATAATGGCCAGAGGAAAGGATCCTGAGGTGCTCTGTTTGCCATTTAAATTTTCTGAGTAGAAGAAAAAAAGTTCATTTTTCCCAAAGAGAGAAGAGCGATGAAGTGTGTGGGAAGGGGGAGGGGTCATAAAAAGGACTTCTAAAGACAAAGCAGAGGTTGGGTTTGTTATTTTTATTTTTAAACAGTGAAGCTTGTCACTTAGTGTATTTCAACAAACATTTATTATATATTTATCACATGCAAGATACAGTATTCATGTCCAGGAATAAAATATTATCTTTCCCCTCAAGGAGAGAGAAGGAGAAAAATTCTCACTTTTTTGAGCACCTGCTATATGCCAGTATCTTTATTTTTTTAAGCTAATTATGTTTCTCAGCACTCTTTGGAGTTTGGACTTCTGATCCTATTTTACAGATAAGGAAATCGAGGCTCAGGAAGGTAAGTATCTCAGCCAACCTCATACAATTATTAAATTGGGATTTGGGATTTGAATCTAGATATTTTGATTTTCAGGTTTGTGCTCTTTTTGTGATCCTTAAAGTGTGATTGGGGAGACACCAATGAGCAGATATGTAACCTCCACACGCAACTATCTCGCCCACAAGTGAATTATAGGAAAGGATTGTGGAAAAAATGCTGTGGGAATACGGGAAGAATACATTAATTCTCAGGGGATTAGAGGGTCAGCGGAAGAACGTAAGTGTCTCCTTCATAGGCTTATTGTGATGAATCAATGAAATAATTCATGGAACACACTCAGACCATGCCACACACATATAGTGAGTGCTCAATGAGTGTTCTGCTCTAGTTCTATGGTCAGTGAGAGTCCTGGTCAGAATCTGTCTGCCTCTAAAACCCATGTGCTCTTGCTCCACTGTGCACTTTTTCAGCAGACACGTGATTGTTGGAAAAGTAAGTAACTGTAGTCACCAAATGAAAGGGAAGACACCAATACAGTTGCTCTTGTATCTTCTTCACCTGCCCTAATCCTGGCTTTTAGGACATGACTCTGCTTTGGGTATGGGAGGGGATTTGCATAGGCGTGGAGAGAATCAAGAGGTCTCATCATAAACTACAGCACTATTGGAACTCGGGCCAGGATTTACCACCTGCCCTCATTCATTCATTGATCATACATTTTCTATGTGCTTACAGTGAACCAAATTTTCTGATCGTCTCACTGGAGATATAAAGATGAATAAGGTTAGGTCATTGTCTTGGAGGGCTTTTCAAGTGGCAGATTTATGGCAGAGATTGCTAACTGATCACCAAATATGTTTCCATCTCTTCAGGTCACATGACAAGACAACATTTCTCAAGCTTTCTCGCAGTTAAGTCAAGCCATGTGACTAAATACTAGCCAGTGAAATGAAATTGGAGGTAACTGTTGTCACTTGTAGGCTTAACCCTTAAAAAACTCCCTGAGGCAGAATCACTATGATCCTTCTTTGGTGGCTTGGCAACCTTAGAAGTCATGTGTTGAAAGTGACACAACATGGAAAGAGTGTGAGATTCTCCCTTAATCACTGTGTGATGGAAGCCACTCTTGTTTAGCTTTTGTGTGAACCAAAAACAAATGTCTATTGTTAAGGCTGAAATTTTGAGAATTGTTGTTGTCGTTGTTATAGCTGCTAATGTTACCTTAAGTAACATGAGGTTGTAAATCATAGTGTGTGGTGAGATCAATTTAGTGGGTTAGGACCAGCATTTTTAGATAGAATAAAATAGAAAACTAGTTTGTGTCTGACCACTTCATGCAGAGCCTGGAACTCCATCCAGTAAATTAAACCCCTTCCCAAATAATTTATGGCACACATAGGGTTCCTCTAGCACTGCGGAGAATCTGGAAGAACTAAGGCTGTTCTTAGTTAGCCCTTGTGGAGTTTACCTTTTAGGGGCAATAAAATAGGCACTTTATACAGCCAGTGAATACAGAGTTGGCAGTTATATATGCCGAATCCTGAGAAGGGAGAAGTCTTTTGGGAGGAAGTGGATATGATTTGAGCCTTGAAGGAAGGATTGAGAGGGTGCGGGATTGAAGGGTGGGAGGGGAGAAGAGGAGTTGGACATTCCACTGCTGGAAAAGGGCTGGAGTGCCACAGCAGCCTGCAGCTGCTCTGGGGTCTCCATGGACTTGCTGAGACTATCCTGGGTTCTTAGACCAGGCCTTCACTGTGGAATGAAGCTGGTCTCCAGGGGATGGGAGGGCGAAGAAAAGAAAGACAGTGTTGAATGAAGTCTGTTGTGTTTTTAGCATATGAAGAGCAGAGGAGGAGAGGGAAGGAAGCAGTTTCACTGGAGCCTGAAGACTTATCTTTCTTCCCAAAGGGTGTCCTAGGGAGTTAAAAATGTGGTGCATTTTAGGGCTGCTTGTCAAAGGTATATGATTGTGTCTTATTCTCTCTGATGGGACTGTTTTGTATTCTAGTGCAGACTAGTTAATTCTAGTCCGCCTCTTTCCTGCTTGATGAAAATTATGATAGTAGACTAATAATTAACACACGGAGCGTACTGTGAGCCAAGTAAGTACTATTCTAAGTTCTGTAAGTGTTTTAACTTGCATAGTCTTCAGGGCAACCCGATGAGGTAAGCCAGAGTTCTAGGAGCATTATAGTTCACTATTAGGCATCTTGATTCTCTCCATCTCCACACCTGTGTGAATTCCCTACCATGCCCAAAGCAGAGTCCAGTCTAAAAGCCAGGATTAGGGCAGGTAGGAGATAAAAGAGCAACTGTCTTTCTTGGTGTCTTCCCTTCCATTTGGTAACTACACAACTATTTACTCTACAACGACCACGTGTCTGTTGAAAAAGTGCACAGCAGAGCAAGAGTACATGGGCTTTAGAAGCAGATTCATCCTGACCAGGCCTCTCGCTGGCTGCAGAACACTCCTTGAACACTCACAATGCATGTGGCAAGGTCCTCAGTGTGTTCCATGATATCCCCATTTTCCAAATAAGGAAACTGAGGCACAGGGAAGATAAGTAACCTGCCCAAGACCACACAGGGAGTTAAATGGGAAAACTAGGATTTGAACCTACATATCCTGAGGCCTGGGTTTTGTTCTTAATCATTATGCCATACTGCATTGCACTTTTTTAATGTTTCTCAAAGGCAGGGACTTTCTTATGCTCTGTGAAGGTTAACAGGGAGTTAAATGGGAAAACTAGGATTTGAACCTACGTATCCTGAGGACTGGGTTTTGTTCTTAATCATTATGCCATACTGCATTGCAGTTTTTTTTAACTCTGTCTGATGATTAAAATTCTCAGTAAGATCCCAGCCAAATAGCTGAGTCAAAATAATTATAATTAAATCCTCCATTTGTATAGGGCTTTGCAGCTTACAAAGTCATTTATGTACAGTATTACCTTTAATTTTCCAAAAAAATACAGTGAAATAGGATTTATTTCTCTCTCCCTTTTAAAATTAGGCGAGTAAGTTTGGCAGCTCACACAAGGTCACTCTGTAGCTGTCAGAGCCAGTCTAAAACCCAGCTCCTTCAACTTAGGGCCCATTAAACGTTCTGCTCTAAAAGACTACTTTTGTTTGGAATCTGTGCCTCTAATATACTGATATAGGACTATTTTCACTACTGTTTCACAGCAGGTGAATTTGCCTGATTTTCACTTGTTTCATCCACAAAAATCCTTAAATAGCTGTTGTTTTTAGAAATAGTTGAAAGGCATTTGTAGCTGGGACCTGGTGCTGGGATTTCTGCAACCTAAAACAGGAGTTTCCTAAGTGGTTGGTGATTGCATCAGGGAGAGGAGCCAGGAAGAGAAGGGCTTTGGCATCATATGGACTAGGCTCAGTAATGCTCTGCCAGGTCAGCAAACTATGTAAACTCTGAGACTGGCTTTCCTCACCTGTAAAATGGGAGCCATGATGGTGCCTACCTTTACAGAATGGGAAGGACCATGGGCAGTGTTTGGCACAGTACCTGGGCCATAGTTGGTGGTTGGTGTGTGATCGAAGCTACACCTCTAAATGGAATGGAGAGCAGCAATCCTTCATTTAAGATTTTTCACAGGATGGGATGGGGCAAAATTGCTAGTTCTCGGCACCTTGTTAGGCATGATTTTATAATACAGTCATCTCTGAGGCGGACTTTCTTAGCACCTGGAAGTCTTAGGTTATAATTATATTAATGTTTCTCAAGGGCAGGGACTTTCTTATGCTCTGTGAAGGTTAAACATCATAAGGTAAAAATAGAACATGCTGCCTGAAATCCTAGATATCCTTGAAAGGCTCTTATCTATTCTTCATGGGAAATTGACACCATTTCCGGATGAGTTTAGACAATGTACATGAAAGTAACTTATTCTACTTTTTCTCCTTAAGAGAGATTATACCCTTGCCTCTAGGATTTCACTCCAACTGTGGTATTTCATAGTTTTTTCATAATTTTCACACCCCCTGGAGGGTATTGGCTGCTTTTCTTTTTCCTGCCTGGACTTCCAGTGTGGTGATGGAATATATATTAGCCCTTCATATGCCTACCTTAAAGAAGTAATGCTTAACCCAGTCCTGACTGTTTTATCTCCTCCCTTCAGAGAATTGTTGTGTGATGTATAGGGATTTTCAGTCCCAAGATATTGCCTGTTGGAGATGAGGTGTGTAGACCACTGAAAACAAGCAGCAACAACTTTCAACGATGTTCTTAATCTACCAGCAATTCTCTGTTTTTCTCTGTGTGACTCATAGTGCTTTTCCCACTCACATCTGGCTGACCCCTCTTTCTCCTTTTTCGTGTGGACTGTGTCCCTAAGTCAAAGCATTGAAAGCTTTGCTTGTGACCAGATAGTCTTTGGTGGGTTAGAGTCTGCTGTCAGGGCCTCTCAGGGGACACTTGATAACTAATGTCCCTTTTCCCCACTGAGGAAGGGAGGAGCTTACCTGAGCATGTCCAGTTTGTGCTACCCAGCTCATCCATAAGTTGCTGCCTAGGAGTGTGCTCCAAGCCTCTGCAAGAAGGTGTTAGTGAAGGTACAGAGAGTCCAGGACTTAACACTGATTGGTCTCCCTCCCAAGAAAGCGAGCACCAGGCATAGGGAATAAAGTATTTCCCCCCTTATGCTGGCTACAACTTGATTTTTTTTTTTTAAGGAGCAGTTGTCAGATTTGATGGTCGTGTTGGGGTTAAAACTATATAGATAAGATGCTCAAAACCTTTTACAAATAATCCTCCCACATCTTTGACTGAGGGCTCACATTTAGAAAGTTTCTTAGCCATTCCAGGATATGGGTGAAAGTGGCTTCCCCCAGACTCATCAAATGCACAGAGCAATTGATCTGAGTGCTGGTGGTTGGGAGGGCAGGAAAGGAGGGGCCCAAGAGGCAAAGCTCCACCTGCCTGAGGAAGATGACCTGTGTAAACTACCAAGAAGTCACTGGTGCTTCCGGTTAAATATTGATTTAACAACTGAAAGGGATGTAGGAGAACTATATGGTAATATCCTCTCCTGTAAGAAGTTTACTGTTTTCCTTAGGGAGGCAAGATTGATACACCCCAAATGGTATGGGAATAATGAATTGATCCAAATGTCAGTGTCCTGCCCTTAGTTTAGGGCCCTTTGCCTATCTTGCAGCCTCTAGGAATTTCTACCCTTGCACCGACCTACCTCCCTGGCATATACAGCTCAGGCTCTTTCCTCTTTTCATTTCTTCTTGCTGAATTCTCACTTGTTTTCAGCCTCTCTTGACATCTAGGTAGGCACCCTGGCCTACTTCAGCCTCTGTCAGTCCTTTTGTGGCCTCACCTTCCACCAGTATTCTCACATAGGCCATCTAAATCACACCTGCTTATTCTGATTTAGCCCAACACCTTTGCAGTAATTTTCACTGTCAAGTAGTAAGCATTGGCTGTGGACTGAGCACCTGGCAAGGCATTTTGCATTTTGTAATGGAATCATATTTTCTTCCTGCAGAACTATTGCTTTGATTTCTTTCTCCTCCTCCCCCCACACCCCCCCCCCGCCTTTTTTTTTTTTTTTTTTTTTTTGAGACAGAGTCTTGCTGTGTCACCCAGGCTGGAGTACAGTGGTGTGATCTCAGCTCACTGCAGCCTCCGCCTCCAGGGTTCAAGTGATTCTCCTGCCTCAGCCTCCTTAGTAACTGGAATTACAGGTGCCTGCCACCATGCCTGGCTAATTTTTCTGTATTTAGTAAAATGGTTTTGCCACGTGGGCCAGGTTGGTCTCAAAATCATAGCCTCAAGTGATCCACCCACCTTGGCCTCCCAAAGTGCTGGGATTACAGGCGTGAGCCACCATGCCCAGCCTATTGCCCTGATTTCAATTCCTCATCCCTCACTCCCTCCTTCTGGAAAATGCCCCTTCATCATTTCCAAAAAGGAACTGCTCTGGCCCACACTAATCATAGTCTTTTCTTGGGATTTACGGGCATCCCTTCTGGCATGGGGAAGCTGAGAGATGCCCTTTGTCATGCCTGAGCCCAGGAAAGAAGCTGGTGTGTAGGAGAGAATGACTTCATATCCAGAGGCATTGCTGAGAGGCAGAAGAGGTCTGACAGCCTTCCAATCTCTTTTCCACCTCTCTCGGGTTTCCTTATCTGAGCCAGTAGATGCTGCTTTCATGAGGTTATTGTGTCCCTGCAATGCACACAACCTTACCTCACTAATCCTCATAACAAAATGAAGTGGATGTTATCTTTTTTTTAAAACCTAAGATGAAACCGTTTTATTGCTTTTTCTGAGGAGAAAATTTATATCCATTAAAAGCAAATTCAGAAATGTATAATGAAAACAAATTTCATCCATTATCCTACCATTCAGAGATAACTTCTGATTGTGTTGTTTATACATGTGGATTTATAAAAGGAGGTTATGCTTTTATTGCCAAAAGAAAACTGAGGCTCAGAGATGTTAAGTCCTCCAGGGTTGAAACCAGCCCAAATCACTAAAACGTGTTGACTGTTAAAGTCAATATAATTAAGTGCCACAAGGAAGTTACAGGCAGTAGATTTTGTGAATCAAGAAGGAGAGAGGCAGAGAGGCTGGCATTGATTGGAATTACTGGGAGGATTTTCTGAAGGAGGTGGTGCTTGACAGAGTGATCTAATATGTATATATTAAGGCTTGTTTTATTTTAATGGCTGATCGATGTAATCACGGAGGCCAGTATGTACAGACAAAGGGGGAGCTTTTATTTCTTTATCTCTTTCTCTTTGGACAAAGTTTTGATGATCTCCTTCTTGGCCTGGAGACCCTCTTTACAGTGGCTGCAGTGCTTTCCAGGTCATAGACCTGTGGGCCTCAGACTGGTTAGCCAGGAGCTTCTTGCAGGCCTTGTCTGCCTTCAGCTTGTGGATGTGTTCCATGAGAATCTGTTTTTTTTTTTTTTTTTTTTAGACAGAGTTTTACTCTTACTGCTCATGCTGGAGAGCAATGGCATGATCCCGGCTCGCTGCAACCTCCGCCTCCCGGGTTCAAGTGATGCTCCTGCCTCAGCCTCCCAAGTAACTGGGATTACAGGCATGTGCCACCACGCCCGGCTAATCTTGTATTTTTTAGTAGCGACGAGGTTTCTCCATGTTGGTCAGGCTGGTCTCGAACTCCCAACCTCAGGTGATCCGCCCTCCTCGTCCTCCCAAAGTGCTGAGATTACAGGCGTGAGCCACCACGCCTGGCCAAGAATCCGCCTGTTTTTGAACACATTCCGCTTCACCTTCAGGTACAGGCTGATACATGTGGTGATCAATTTTAGATTTACGGTATCTTCTGAGCAGCCGGCGCAGAATCCTTATTCTCCTTATCCACGTGACCCTCTCTGGCATTCAGGCATTGGCTGAACCCTTTTGCTTACGTATGCCCCGTGCCTGCCCTTCCAGCGGACCAAGGTGTTTTTCCGGCATCGACCCGGGGGGTGGACCGTCACAGGCTTTGATCAGACTATCTTTGTGTTGGGATTGGCGATTTCATTGTTCTCCTTGGAGTCCAGCCAGACCTTCTTCTTGCCACAGCGGAGGACACTAGAGGCGAGCTTCTTCTGAAGCCTGAGCATACTCATGGCTGCGGCCGTAGCAGCGAAAGGCGAGTAATCTAATATTGACTTGATTCCTTCCATTAAGTGACCTCTGAATGGGTAAAGCCAGTGAGTGGGGACACCTGAGCACTGCCTCCTGTCGGGGCTGGGCACTGCCGAAGACAATGATTAATTTTGAGCTTTTCTGAGATGCAAAAATTAAACTGAAAATAAGTCAGTGTGAACGTGGCAAGGAGGGACAGAAGAAGAGTATCTAGAAGGAAGTTGGCAGGTAACAGGGCGCCAAGATATTAAGACCTAAAGAAATAGAGTGGACGAGTGGGAGGGTGGGGATACAACGGTGGATTGTGGTTTTGCATTTGAATCAGGAGGAGGAGAAAAAAACACCCATCCTTCCTCTCCTGTTTTTTTGGGGGTCTGTAAACAGGTACTGTCACTCTTTTTTTTGGATTACTTGTTTTTATGTTTGTCTCTCCCTCTGCACTGTGAGATCTGGGGGAGGAGGAATGTCGTTTAATTCTCATGCATATCTTCGGTGTTCAGCACAGTGAGCCTGGCAGAAATAAAGAGATGCTCATTAAATATGTTTTCAAAGCAAAGATCCACTGACATGCTTTCAGGCTGGCCCTCCCAGCCTTCTCTCTGGTCTCATAGGGCACCTGGGCACATGGTGGCTTTTCATGAGCTGTTCCCTCCCACAGGAGCACCTTTCTCCTACCCATCAGCTACAGTCCTTCTGCCCTGGCTCAGATGTCACATCCCTGACTCAACAGGTGAGCTTGGATTTCCACTCACATGCCCTCCTAGCACATTGTATTCTTAAATAGCCTTCATTATAATTTCTCATTGAATATTTATTTGTGTAATGACTATGTTTTAGAAATCTTCTCTATCACTGGGTTGGATGCTCCTTAGGGAAGGCTTTTTGGTTCTGGATCTCCTGAGCCTGGGCCAGTTGAATGGATTCTACTTTTACTTTCACTAAGCTTTGTTCTTCCTTCCTAGAGGTTGAGATAACTCCAACTTACCTTGCTGTGACTATCTAGGAATTTAAAAATGTGTCTTTGGGCAACTGAAAATCTCCAGGCTATCTCTTCCAACAGTTGAGGAATCCAGCCCTGTAAAAAGTCAATCAGACTAAATGACGTCTGCTGTGAGTTGTTTGCAGGAGAGCAGTGGCCAGCTCCAGAGCTGGGGTGTTTGCCCAACATGGAAAGTCTGTGATAACTGGGTTTTGCTGCTGTAAATTAGGGTTACCCTGCTCTTAATTGGCAGCAAATTCAGATTCTCCCTTACAGTCCTCCTCTTTTTCCTTTTGCATGTGGACTGTGTTTGAGAGAAGGTGTGGAAAATCCTGGCACCATGCTGGGGGACATTGCACCTGCATGCTAGGAACAGAGGTGGTGAGTGCTGGCTGCTGGCCCTCAGTGCCTTTCTTCTCCCCGCCTCCTGCTCTGCTCTTTCCTTTCTTTTCTCAGGAATTTTGAAAGAGGTCCCATTACTGGGGAAATATCCCCTGGGGAGCTCTTCTTCTCTCTTCTTTCTCTCAATGAGTAGAGGGGAAAGTGTATTCAGTTTTGAACCTGCACGCCATCTGGATGCAAAGGTGACCAGAAAAGCCCCTGTGTCTTTGGATTTCCTACAGCAACTCTGCCTTAGCCCCCCCAGTGCCATCTGCTTCAGGCTAGGACATCTTTCCTTCATGCAGGAGAAAGGGGAGCTTAATAAAACTTTTCTCAGGTTTCTTGGGGGCTTAGGCAGTGGTGGGGAGAACAGAAGCCTGAGCTGTTTGATTTCTTGCCCGCCTGCTGTGAGTCAGGAGTGGTCCTTGGTCAGCAGGCATATGGAGGCCCGCTGGGTGCCAGGCACTGGGCGGGTGTTGGGGTGACAGGATTTTCTGCTAAGAGCTGAAAGACTGGCCTGGTGGGCAGCATGAAAATGATGATGGTGACACAGTGAGAGAGTTTGTGCAGAGGTCATGGGAGGTGTGGAGAGGGAGCAGCTGAGCAGGCTCGTGTTAGAGCGCTGGAGGCAGAATCAGGAAAGGTGACTCGGGAGGCTTTTCTGGAAAACGTGTCTGGGAGGCATTAAAACAAGAGCCCATTGTGCATTTTAAAATGATATTAATAATAATATATGGGTTTATTTGGAGAAATGAATTCACAAAATTCTGCTGTTTATAATGTTGATTCTTGACTGAGCGATAAAACTCACTTCCCAAGCCCCTTTCTGTAGGACAGTCTCTGCCATCCCCTTGAACCTCAGCTGCTCTACCAGGGCCAAAGCAACTCAGAAGGAGGCCGAGACCCCCATGCCTCATTGTCTAATCGATGGGCATGGGGAGTGGGCATGAGAGTGGGGTTCAGGACCTAATCCTAGCATCTGTCTTTCCAGAATGTTGCTCTGACCTTTCTGGGGACCAGAGGTCTTAGTTTCTTTATCTCTACAGTAGGAATTATAAGCCATTCCCTGAAGATTATGGAAAGTTATAGGAGATGAAAGATATAAAGTCACCTTGTAAACCTAAAGTCCTCTCTGAGATTGAGGGTTTAGACAGCAAGCACAATTTTGTCTTCATTTCTTGATGGATCCATGAAGCCTCCTTTATTCACTCAGCAGATATTTACATGGTAGGCATTGTTCTTGATGCTGAGGGTAAAGCTGTGAACCAAACAAAGACCCTAGTCATGGAGGAGTCAGGAAATACAGAAATATACATGACAGCAGGTAATGGGAAAGGCTAAGAAAAATGAAGCAGGGTAAAGAGCTTGTGATGGAGGTGAGGTGGGTGCTGTCGCATGGGGCAATCTGAGAGGCTTCGAGGTTTAAGGGATTTGAGCAGAGACCTGTGTGAAGGGAAAGGGTGATCCCTGAGACTGTCTGAGGGAGGAGCAGTGAGTCTGGCTCAGAGGTGGGCAGTAATGCAAATGGCTTGAAGTGGAAGTGTTATCAGTTTACAGCACAACCAGCAATTGCTTCTACTACTACTGGTCATATTTATAGAGTCTATACTGTGTGCCAGGCAGTATTCAGGCACCTCGACAACCCTATTAGGTAGGTCTTATTTTTATCCTCCCCCCATGTCACAGATGCGGCATCCTTAGAACAAACCGAGCATCCAGATAATGGGAAGAGGGAGCAGTTCTCACTTACATGGGGAGTGTATAAGTCGCAGTCTTCCACAGAAGGAAGAGTGTATGGTTTGGAGAGAAAAAAATCTCAGTTTGGGCCTGGCCTGCAACTCATCTGCTGCTAGGGCAAGATGTTTCACTTCTCTGGGCTTCTGTTTCCTAATTTATAAAATGGGCTACTCAAATCTCAGAGGGTTATTATGTATATTAAGTGAGATCCAGATGAAAGAATGTGGCAAACTGCAGGGCACCATGAGAATATCACTTTATTCTTATTATTACACCAATTCTCATTCCTTGCCTCTTGCAAAGAGAGAGAATGAGAGAAAACTGGAAACTTGCAACGTACATAACTTTTTTGGTTCTTTCCCTGAAAACTTATTTTCTACTAATGTCTCTGAGAGTGAATTAACTAGAGTATCCAGTTGAATTGGCAAGTATTTTGCTGAAAGATCAAGGGACTGTGAGAAAGTTGGTGCCGAGGATGCTCACATTTCTAAAGGAATCACTTGAGGTGCTAGAACTCCCAGTCTACCCTTCCATAATACCAGACAACCTGTAATCCCCAGACCCAGAATCTTATGACAGCTTTCTCTGATTTCACATCGTGTAGATGGTAGATGTACAATAAATTTACGCAAAAAAGTAAGTGGTCTCAAATGGTGCCGCGCTTTAAAATTATTCTATGCATTTGTCCCAGAGTCTTGTGGGATGAATGGCTAAATACTACTGGAGATAGGTATTATTATTTGGGGCTATAGAATGAAAACACTCAGGTGAAGGAAGTTATCCCAAACTTCATAACTGATGGTGAGCCTGGATACTGATTCTCAAATCTAGTGAGGCATTGTTTGGCATCACGATGACGATGGTAAGCTCATTTGTCAACCAAATGATCGACTGGCAGTAGGGTGATGATAGTTAACAGTAATCTATTGTATGTTTCAAAATAGCTAGAAGAGAATTAGAATGTTCCTAGCATAACATTATGGCTATTTCGGTTGCCCTGATTTGATCTTTACACATTCTATGAATGTACCAAAATATCACATGTGCCCTGAAAATATGTACATCTATTATGTGTCAATATAAAAAGTTAACCAAATGATCGATGAACACCTACTATGTGCCAAGGACAATGCTGGGTGCTGAGAATATGATGGTGAATGAGACAGGGATCTGGGTGCTCGCTTTAGGGAATGCCCTTAGGAGAAGCTCAGGGTATGTTTTTTATTTGGAATGCTTTGCCAATGCCCTTCCCAGGACCTCCAGAAAGAAGTGGTGGTTGCTTCAGTGGTCACTTGCTGATGACTGGCAGGCGTGCACCCTTGTAGCTGGCACATCTGGTGCCTGCGATCAGAGCCGAGCCATCCAATCTGAGCTTTGTTTTCCCCAGCGCAGCAGTGGCTTCCTGCATTAAGCTCCATCTTGGCTGTGCTGCCTTCCCCGCTGGGGTTGAGATAACAGCCTCCTGGGGACTGTGGCTAATCTCAGGAGAAGCAGAGCCCCCAGGGAAAGACTCCTGTCCCCGTTGTGTGCGCCTAGGATTAGGTAGAACTGCTGCTAATGCAGTTAGGTAAAGACAAGGGCCCCGGTTGCTGGGGAACCAAGAAGCACAGGGTGAGCCTCCCATCTGCTCTCAGTGAAGGATGTCCCTTCACTGAGGGAACAACAAAACTGCTTTCTAGGGCCAAAGGGGCCTCTGACACAGCTAATGTGACCAAAGTCAAAATACTGGCTCTGAGAGTTAGCCAAACCCATTCGACTCCCTGTGATATTGGGCAGACCTCAAAGCCTCGGTTTGCTGATCTGTAAAAATTGGGGTACTAATCATATCTACCTCATTACTTTCTGGTGAGGGTGAAATTAGGCAATGCTGACAGACACTGGCGTGTCCTGAGCCTGCATGGTGAGCCATCCATCGACAAGAGCTCAGATGGCTGTGTTCCAGGTGAGGAACCTGAGGCCCACCCTGGCCTTGATCGGAAGTAACCACCCTGAATTCCTCAGTGCTGGAGTCTGGCATCGAAACTGGCTTCCTTGGCCTCCAGCACTAGGCCATGAAGGAACCAGCTTCTTTCTCTCACTGGTGGTGGCCGCTGTGCCCTGCTGCCTGGGTCTGGAGAGAAAGAATGAGGAGGAGCTCAGGACCAGTCATCAGAGGCCAGAGGGTGGCTCTCCAGCTCGGCCACTAGCAGGACCACAGTGATGGAATCACTGAAGGTCTTCTTCAGTTTCCTCATCTGTAAAATGAGGTTGCTTGACTGCCCCTTCCAGCCCTAAAATTGTTTTAGGAAGCCCATTGGAGGAAGTGGCGAGCAAGAAGGGAGCAGCGGAGGGAATGTATCAATATGATATAAGAATAATAGCTCCCATTTTGTAAGTCCTGACTGTACCTGGGACAGTGCTGGGATACACAGGGTCCAGAACACTATCCACTTTCTAGGGGCTCCCAGACTCATGAAACTGGTGGTAGTGGTGGGGTGCAGTCAAATGGGGTGGGTGGAGAGACAAATAAATCACTGGAGAAATTAGAATTTGTTTTGGTACGTGCCTGAAGAGAGCTCTGCACAGTGACTTGTGGACCCCAGAAGAGGCTGCCTGTGCGTGCAGAGCCTTGAATGCCATGCAGTGAAGGGCAGCTGGAACCCTGCAGGCGGGGAAGGGGACTCCGTGGTTGGGAGGGCAGGTTCAGGAAGGTTCTGGTGGGAGGGTTGGCAGCCACACTAGTGCTGCAGGGGGCTGATATTTTACATTCTTCGAGTTAGAAATCATCAGAAGCCCTGCTGAGAGGGCTCTTGTGGCTTTGGAGCTATGCTGGAGGTTCCCTCTTGCAAGGGGAAGAAATGGCTGTGCCTTTAAGTGTTATCCTTCTGTCCTCTCGGTTTCCTAGTGCGGCAAGATTCAAATCCAAAGTATTTGCATCGAATTTGTTAATTTCAACTAGTGGTAGAATAGAATAAGAAGTCTAAAAGCCATTTTTTCTTCCCTTTGAGGGTATATTTTCTGACCTTTTAAGGAAAATCCTGTCAAAACCTTGAAAACGTGTGACACTAGGTGGTAGATTTGACACTGGGTCAGGGATGTATTGTGGACCTGCCATGTACTTGGACCTGAGCTGAGTAAGCTCATGAAGTAAGCTCTCTTGAACTCTTAAGATCATGAAAACACAGTTTCAAGCCACAGAAGCCCTTTGGAGTGATTCTGAATGGTGGGAGGGCAGAGAGGCTTTGAATGCTGTTTGAACACTTAGACTGCTAAGTGCAACTCTTCAAACACTTCACGTGCCTTAAATGGTCTAGTGCAAAGGATATTCAGGAACATAAAATATCCTGCCGATACTGGAATAAAGAACCCTTATCTTCTGCCTCGTTGTTGATTTAGAATAATAGCTTGTTTTGAACTTTCTCCCCATAAATTAAATTTTAATTTAGAAAATGCCATTAGGGGAAACTTACTATGTAAGTAGAGAAAGTTTTGGAGATAGGGGGTGGCTGTTGAGAAGGGAGTCTTTAAAGAGATGAAAAAGGTAAAAGCATTACTCTAATCGGAACATTTCATTACAACCCCCATCAGATGAATCCATCAACACATAGCTTTTGGGTATCTTTTGTTTGCAACACTCTGTGCTGGAAACGGGGAGAGAGACAGTTTAGCTCTTGTCCTCTATGTACGTGTATATTTATATGTGTGTAGTATTATCTTTCAGGGGAAAGGACAATGGGATTTTTTTTTCCAGAAACATTTTCCCCTCCTACAAAGGATGACATCAGGGCATAGCAGAAAGATCTGGACTGAAAGTCAATAAACTTGTGTTCATCTCCTAGCACTACCTCTAACTAGCTGTGTGGCCCCAGGCAAAACACTTGCCTTCTCTGATCCTCAAGTTCTCATCTGCAAAGCAATACGGTTGGACCAAGCCCTGTGTGCTGGCAGTGTCAGTGTCACCTGGGAGCTTGTTAGAAATGCAGGGTCTTAGGCTCCTCTCCAGAACTATGGATCACAAGCTGCCTTTTAACACCATCACAGGTGATTTGTATGCAAATTAAAGAACTATGGCTTTAGAGAACCGTTCCTGCTCTAATAATGTATTATTTTGTGTTTTTTTCCAAATGCATGTTAAAATATGGTTATGAAGAATTTATTCAAGACTGCATGAAACATTCTACATAAAGTGGATGTATCATCTCTTACCCTTCAAAAGTTTGTACTTTGTGAGAAAAAAGGTTTAAAGGCAGAAACAGGCACCAGCAGTCATACATTCAGTTCCAGTGCTAGATATACATGTTTCTTCCTTTTGCCTCCTTTGTGTTTTGGGCCTGGACAGTGTAGTAAGGGCAGCGGTGGAGGAGGAGCTGAGGAGTCGAGGTGACTGAAGGTAGAGATGGCAATGCACTGAGCCCTGAGCTGGCAGGTGGTGCAGAGAGCAGCAGGCCCCAGCCCCGCTCCTCAGAAGCATTACAAGGGTTTGAGAATCCAGCATCATCGGTGATGAGAAAAATGTTCCACATTTTTCAAGCATATGTGAAAGTGCTTTGGTGAATTGAATGAAAACTCATAGTGATTTTTTTTGATGTTCTGTATTTTTCTAATTAATTGATACTAAATGTTAAACTAGTTAGATGGGAAGAGGACTCTAGTTCATTTTTGCATTAAACGGGGTCCGTCTTACTTGAAGCTGGTGGGAACTATTGGAAGAGGGTGTAATCATGATGATGATGATAACTAACAAATGCTGAGAACCTTCTAGGTGCCACTCACTGTGCCTTGCAGGGAAGGGCTTTGGGCATCTGTTAATTAATTTGTGGGTAAGGAAACTGAGGCTCAGAATGGTGAAGTGACTTACTCTGAGTCATCCTACAAGTAATTGGTGGATTGAGGGCTAGAACCCCAGTGTCCCGGCTATGGGGCCAGCTTTTTTCTGCTGTGCTCGATATTGTGGTTAGTCTGTCTGGTGCCCTGGAATAGCATGTATGGGAAGGCTGAATGGAAAGGCGTGAAATTTCCTGAGTTCCTCCTCTTGGAGTCACAGATTATCAGAGTCCAGAGGACTTCAAAAGCATGCAGACCACAAACTCCATTTACAGGCTAGCATATCCAACCCAGCAAGGGAATTGTTGCCCAAGGTCAAACAAGTAGTAGGATTTGTTTGTTCTGGTCTCCCTCTCCCTGAAATTCAACTCTATTTGAACAAGTGAAACAAGCCCTTCTATGAAAGCAAATGAACATGGTTTTGAATATTGTATCTCAGGTTGCTGTGAGGACTGTATATATCTTTAAAAAGGATTTAGCATAGTTACTGGCAATTGATAAATACTCGAATAATGTTTGTTATTGTTGTCATTTTTGCCAACCTTCACATACTAAATTTAGGGACATTTTTGTTGTTTTTTAAAGCAGGACTGATTGGAGTTTGATCTTTTTTTCCCCATGTTCTCTATCTTAAGGATAAGCCATAAGAGGGCAGACCACCAAATTCCTTTTCACGGAATACTGCACCACCTAATCATTGGAAGCCATATACTGGGAAGGGAAGAAGTTGGCCCTTTGAGAGGCTGCATTCTGCATCTTATGAGCCCATGCCATGTTAGCTCTCATGGAGCCAAGAAGCTATCTTTTTGGCAGTAGGTCTCCTGATCCTGAAGATTTGAATGAAACAGACATTTTCTAAGTATCAGTCAGGCATCTTTTCACTCTGCATACAATTGTTACCAATCTAGAGAAATAGGAACGGGTTTAGAATCAGAGGCAGCTTCATAGGTATGCAACCTGTGCAACTGCACAGACCATCTGCATTGGAGCCCCGTGGTTGATTTAATGCTCTGTGGGGAAATTGGAATTCTTCTTCTTTCAACCCCCACTTTTTTATTTTGCACTGGGCCCATCAACTTAAGTAGGTACTCTTGGGTAGAATAATCTAGAACAGGACCAAGAGCCTCTGAGGAACGAGTCAGTAGGGGTTGCAGTTTTTGGGGGAGGAGGAAGAGGTCACAGACCTCACCCCTAGTATTATGCATGGGCTTGAGCCAGGTAGCATGCGATCTGCTGCCATAGAGAGGAGGAGAGGAGGAAAGCAGGGTGGTTTGTTGTCTTGCCCACCCATCACTTTGCCTTGTTTTTGTAGACAAATCACTAACTGCCTCTGCATGTCTCCTTTGCATCCCCACCACAATCACACATAGTATCCAGCGCATCATGATCACTTAACACATTGTGGCTATTTACGTTACTGCTGCTCTACAGTGAACCCTCTCTGGACTACTTTGAAAAAATGAATGAAGCATTGTGTGAGATGCAGTATAAACTTTCCTATTTTTGGTTTCACCACCATACTTTACATCTTGGCTATTCAGGAGCCTTAATGTTAGTTTCCCTGCCAGTAACCTCTTTCTTTTATTAATTCAACCAACTGGATTAACTTCCCCAGCTTCATCATTTATTAGCCATGTAACCTTAGATACATTTGCTTAATGTTTCTGAGTCTCAGTTGCTTCATCTATAAAGGATGGCCATGTCTACCTTGAAAGGCTGTTAGGAAAATTAGAGATAATACATATAAAGCCCCTGGAATAATAGTGACTGGCGCATAGTAGGTTTTGAGTCACTTTTCTAATTATAAAGTTGACATACAAACAGCTTTCATTGTGTCATTTCGCTTCCTCAAAAGAATCTTCAATGGCTCCACATTGCCATGGCCCATGGAGGATCAAAGCTCGTCATGATCTAGCTATGGTCTGCATTGCTTGACTTCTCTCAACAGTGTCTAAAAACTTCTCCAATACTAGCTGTGTCTTGTTCCCCAAGGCCACTGACCTCCTTGGCAATAGAATTCCATATTATCACTTGAGTGCCTAGGAGCATGCCTGTCATAGTTTCTGTATGGTTGGTTGCTAACCAGAGTGTGTTTCAGGAATATTGTGCAATTCTGCTTTTTTTCCCATTTGTTTATAGCTCTTAGTTCCTTCAAACTGGAAATGGATTATGGTTTTGCATTTGACTCGGGGGGAGAAAAAAATCGCCTGTTTTTTCCTCTCCTGTTTTTGTTTTGTTTTTAAACAGCTACTGTCACTCTTTTGGGATTATTTATTTATATGTTTGTCTCTCTCTCTAGACTGTGAGATCTGGGTGAGGAGAAGTGGTGTTTAATTCTCATGCATATCTTCAGTGTTCAGCACGTTAAGCCTGGCACAAATCAAAGAGACACTCATTAAATATTTGTCCAATCAATGAATATTGGAAAGCTCAAGTTTTTATGGCAGACAAGGGAGACAGTGGGAGCTACCTTTTTACTGGAAAAACATTGTTTATTAGATCTTTATGGATCATTTAGAAAATATGCAGTTGGATATCTTTTATGATCAAAGAAAAAAATCAGTATTAATGCTTAATTAAAAGCAGGAGCTAACATTTCCCCTAGTAATGAAGGCAGGCTTGTGAATATTTTCCTTTCCTCAGCTTAGGAGATGGGCAGGCAGCCAGACTCAAAGACGAGGATGTTTCATAGACAGATGAGAAGGTTTGACTTAGGAAGACTGAGTCCCGGGATTACCCTGGGTCCATTTTTGCTTTCATGTTTCTCCTTATGGATGTTGAAAATGTGAATAAAGAGTGTCAACTCCTTAAGATCTTCCGATGATAATGTCAACCCCTTTAAAGTGATTTTGCTGTTACCTATAAAATTACCGCTTGTTTGTGAATTGATTATAATGGCATATTTTCAGGAGAAGGTTCTGTATTGGAGATTGAAAGGCCTAAGAAGTGTGAGTCTTTTTCTTATTCTTCTTGGTGCTCCTGTGCCTGGCACAGAGCAGGCCCTTAAAAGATGTGATGCCTGGAACTCTTATAAAGATGTGATACCTGGAGCTCTTATCCACTAGGCATCAGCAGAGTTGGTGCTGTCCTGGGTGTAGGAAATTGCTGAGGATTAGGAGCTGGGGAGGCAGAAAGGGCAGTGATATTCTGAGTGGCTTCTGCCACTGGGAGGAAATCAGGCCCTCTGAGACAGACAGTGATTGGATGTGCTGCAGGACAGGAAGTATGAGGACCGGCAACATCCACATTAACCTGGGAGCTTGTTGGAAACGCAGAATCTCAGATGTGCCTCAGACTTACTGAATCAGACACTGCAGTTTATCAAGATCCTCAGGTGATTCATCTGCACATTAACATCTGAGACGCGCTGCTCTGATGAGAAAATCTGAGGACTTCCTCAACTTTGAGGCTCGATAGTCTGGATTTTAGTAATTCTAGGATGTAGCATGGTGAAGCTTGACTGACCTTGAATCTCAGAGTTACCACTGTGCAGATATTAATTAACCTTGTTAATCTCAGATGTCTTTCATCTATAAAAAGTATATGTTGTATATTTTCCAAGGTTTATTTTAGTTTTTTTGGTGAAGACTAAATGAAATAATGCAATGCTCTTGGCATATAGTAGGAGCTTAATAAATATTACTTGTTACTGACTTTGTTATTTTATCTGAGCCCTGGTGCAGATGATTCAGTTATTTATTATGATGGGAGAATTGCTATATTATCATCATTACAGTGTTGTAATTTTGCATTAACTTTATGTCATTTGTATGATTTAATGAGTACTCCTTAAAGATTCAGTAGCTTTTGAACTCTCATTTTAACCTGTTTTTGAATCTTCTACTTTTAACATGGATGTGTTGTGTGGCTGTATTTATTGGTATCATTTTGTTTTGTTTTGTTTTGTTTTGAGATGGAGTCTTGCTCTGCTGCCCAGGCTGAAGTGCAGTGGCATGATCTCAGCTCACTGCAACTTCCACCTCCAGGGTTTAAGCGATTCTCCTGCCTCAGCCTCTTGAGTAGCTGGGATTACAGGCATGCACCACCACCCCTGGCTAGTTTTTGTATTTTTAGTAGAGACGGGTTTCACCATGTTGGCCGAGCTAGTCTTGAATTCCTGACCTCAAGTGATCCGCCCGCCTCGGCCTCCCAAAGTGCTGGGATTACAGGTGTGAGCCACCACGCCTGGCTGGGTGTCATGTATTTTTTTAACCACCACTGAATCACTAATATCTTATTTTTTAAAAATATTTCATTTTTGAGATTGCTTCCTCCCCTTTATTCTGATATTAGTGATTAAGTAGCCCTCTTATCCAGGACTCATTAGACAGTTATGAAAAAGGTTAGTAAAAATAGGGAGTGAGGAAATAGTGAAAAAATGCAATTACCGATTTTATCTCACGTTAACTGCCTAGCTGTACATTGATTTAATCTTGCAGCTTTTCCTTTGAGCTGAGTCTCATGTTTGGAGGGTGCTGTCTTCTTTCACATCCACACCTGTAATACATCTTCTGTGGTATCCAGCTTTGTTTTCTTTAAAGTGGATTAGAAACTTAAAGACACATGTAAAGCACTCTACATGAAGAATTCTTTTAGATATGCATAACACCCCTACCCCCCACCCCCCGCCCCCGGAGTTAACACAGTGGTAATTGTTTGGTGGTGGGGAGGGTATTTTTATTTCACTTTCCAAGTAATTGGACTTAATTTTCGTAGAAGCAACAACTCCTCTTACTCGTTTCGTTAATTTAAATTCTGTAAAGAGCAAAATTTCTAAAAAATTATATAACTGAAACTATATAACGAGCTTTGGGATCAGACCCTCCTGAATCTTATCAGAATAGGACTCAAGAGGTGGGAATAGTGCACAGCTTGTCCAGGAGTGTCCACGGAGCATCCTTGGACCTCAAGTGGGGTGCTCTATAGAGGAAATGGAGAGCCCTGACCCACCTAGTGAGTTAGTTAAGTGGTGATTGGTTAAAAAAACTTCTGTATTTGTTTATTTGCATGCTACTTTACAGTTCTCAAAGTACTTTCAAATTGATCATCTCATTTAATTTTTACAACACTCATGAAATAAGCAAGGCAAGAATTTAGAGGTGAGAAATTTAGGGAGGTTTGTAGAAGTTGAATTGTGTGAATATGAATAAGTAATTTCCTGGATGATACGTTGTAATCAGAGTTCAGATTTTTCAGTCTTAAGCCAGATCTCTACTCTGTTGCCTCTTTTCATGCTGTTTTGAAAGCAGTAATGAGCCTTGGTTTTATTTAGATATTTATGATTTTCTTATAACATTATGTTACCAGCACAGGGCATATCAGTAACAGTAACATGCTGCATGTGTCAGTGCTAGACGTTAATCACCTCTAGCAACCTACAAGCAAATGGGGACAAAACTCCTCTGGATCAGCACTGTCCAATAAAATTATAATTTGAGCTACATATGTAATTGGAAATTTTCCTTTAGGCACATTACAAAAGAAAAAAGAAACAAATAAAATTAATTATATATTTTCTTTAACCAAGTAAGTCAAAATATCATCATTTCAATATGCAATCCTTATACCATTCTTATTGCGATATTTTGCACTCTTCTTTTTGTACAAAGTCTTTAAAATCAGGTGTGTCTGTTACTTTACAGAACAGCTCAGCCCAGACTAGCCATATTTCAGGTGCTTACTTGCCACATATATTGAAAAACACACCTCTGGACTTTGAGAAGAATATTGTCACAAACGCAGGCATGTGAATACTTTGGGCTCCAAGCCTTTAATACTTTGGGGCCATTTAATTTTGAGACAAATAGTTCTACAGATTTCAGTGGCTCCTAATAATGACTCCACATAATTAAAAATAAGATTAAATTATCTCCATTGTATTTAAGAGGGCCAAGTATGGTACAAGATATGTATTTAGAACACTCTCCATCAAAAACATTTTTAAAAAAGGTCTGACATACGGCCCAACAATTGTACTTCTGGACATTTGTCCCAAATAAATGAAAACTTATGTCCATACAGAAGCCTATACAGGATTGTTCATGGCAACCTTGCTTATAATAGCCAAAATCTAGAAGCAAACCAAATGCCCTTCAGTGGGTGAATGGTTAAACAAACTGTGCTACATCCATGCCATGGAATACTTCACAATAAAAAGAAATGAACTATTGATGCACTCAACAACTTGGATGGGTCCAAGGGGAATTATGCTGAGTGAACAAAGACTCAGCAAAACTCAGTGAAAATAAAGTTTTACTGGGTAAAAAATTATGAGACATTTAAAAATGTACCCTTTTGAGATTGTGCTGAGTAATCTCTAAAGGTTATATTTATAATACATTCCCAAAATAACAAAGAAATAAGAGAACAGATTAATGGTTGCCAGGGTTAGGGACGCAGGAGGGGGGCGTCCTGGGAGGGGGTTCCCTGTGGCTGTCAAGGAGGATCATGAGGCAGCTCTGTGGTGGTGGAACAGTCCTGTATTGTGATTATAATGGTGGTGACACGAACCTATGTGTGATAAAATTGTACAGAACACACACACACAAACACACGTGAGTGCATATCAAACTGGTCCAATCTGAGCAAGGCCTGTGGAGGTATCAATGCTGATTTCCTGATTTTTCTGTTGTGTTAGTGTTATAGAAGATATTACCAGAGGGCAAAACTGGATGGCGGGTACGTGAGACCTCTCTGTGCTATTTTTGCAATTTCCTCTGAATCTATAATTATTTCAAATTTTTAAAAGCCTGGTGCTTGAACCATATTCTGTTATTTGTAAAGCCTCCTTCCTAGAACTCTGCAGTGAAGAACCCCAATGAAGATGTATGAATAAGGATGAGCGTGGACATCTGTTCAGGGCTGCTTTTTATTTTATTTTATTTTTTGCCTTCCTGCATGTCTTCCTCCTCTCCCCTCCCCTCCTCTCCCCTCCTCTCCCCTCCCCTCTCCTCCCCTCCCCTCTCCTCCCCTCCCCTCTCCTCCCCTCCTTTCCCCTTCTTCCTTTGTTTCTTCATTTCTTGTTTCTTATTATACTTTAAGTTCTGGGATACATGTGCAGAATTTGCAGGTTTGCTACACAGGTATACATGTGCAGGGCTGCTTTTTCTACAAGCTTGGGGCTGGGCTTACCTCAGTACAGAAGGGAATGGTTGTGGCCTAGCCTCAAACTCTCCCCAAAATAAGAAGGCACCCCTATAGCGAACCCTCCCAAGGGCATTCTTGTTCCAGTTTCTTGCTAAGGTCACTGCAGCAGAGGATGCTATCTCTAGGCCCCTGAATTCAGGTGTCCCCTGAAGTGCCATTGGGCTGTTTGACCCCACCTTGGGAATGCTAGAGCCTGAGATCTTGTCGCTTGCTCTTCACATTTTCATATGAATGTGTCACTGGCTTTCAGCAGTTGCCTCTCAGTAATATATTTAGTCCCTGGTGAACATTTCATAGCCAGATGAACTTTAATCCCTGAATGCGTTGAAAGGGAGGGTTCCTTTCCCTCTTTTGAAGATTCTGCTCCCCTGTAAGAAAAGTGCATGATTTAATTAATGCATGAAGGAAGAGGGCCCAAGTGGAGCCAAAAAAAGAGTCAGCAGCATTGCCACCCACCTGCAGACACACAATAAGATAAAAGCAGCACCTGATCCTGGAGGGGAAGGACCCAGGAGGGAGAGGGACATGCTTGGCCAAGGGTGTAGCCCGAAGTCGGGAAGACTGTACTCCAGGACTAGCTCAGCCCCTGGCTCAGTGTGACCTTGAAGCTCAGCCTCCTTGGGTTTTGTTTTCTCATCCTTTTAAAATAGAGGTGTTAATATAGATCCTTCCTATATCCAGAAACATGTAGACAGCAGAAAGAAGAAGGGGGAAAATCTATGAAAGCATAAAATGCACTATAAAAAAGTATAATGCAGTTTTTAAATGACTGCTCATAATGCATCATTTCACTTGGAGTGAAACTAGCCAGAGTAAGAGAGGAAAGAGGGGAAGATGCAGAACTCTGTTCTTGTGTCTTTGGGAATCCTTCCCAAATCATTTTATGAGACTAACATCATCCTGATACCAAAACCCGGCAGAGATACTCTTTTTAACAGTACCCTCGAGCATGTCCATTTGTCCACATAAACTAATCTGTGTTTGTTTCTCCACATAAAACAAACCTTCTCA
>CAUYLG010049575.1:0-52938 GCA_963573385.1 Cacajao melanocephalus | reverse complement strand
AAGAACATCTTTGCGGAGTTCTCTGTATTTCTTGGATTTGAATGTTAGACTGCTTTGCTAGGCTTGGGAAGTTCTCCTGGATAATATCCTGGAGCGTGTTTTCCAGCTTGGATTCATTTTCCCCATCATATTCAGGTACACCAATCAAGCATAGATTAGGTCTTTTCACATAATCCCATATTTCTTGGAGGCTTTGTTCATTTCTTTTCTCTCTTTTTTCTGTTGTCTTGCCTTCTCTTTTTATTTCATTGAGTTGATCTTCAATCTCTGATATCCTTTCTTCTGCTTGATTGATTCGGCTACTAAAACTTGTGTTTGCTTCACATGGTTCTCATGCTGTGATTTTCAACTCCATCAAGTTGTTTATGTTCTTCTCTAAGCTGGTTATTCTAGTTAGTATTTCGTATAAGGTTTTTTCAAGGTTTTTGGTTTCTTTGCATTGAGTTAGAACATGTTCCTTTAGCTCAGAAAAGTCTGTTATTATCCACCTTCTGAAGCCTGTTTCTGTCAATTCGTCACACTCCTTCTTGGTCAAGTTGTGATCCTGTGGTGTTGAGGAGTTGTGATCCCTTGAAGGAGAAGAGGTGTTCTGGTCTTTGATGGTTTCATCTTTTTTGCACTGTTTTTTTCCCATCTTTGTGGATTTACCTGGCTGTGTTGTCAGGGAGCTGCTTGATGAGGTCGCTTGTCTGCCTGTGGAGGTGCTACTGCGTTTCTAGGGACTCCTTCAGGTTACTAGGGAAGCTTCCTGTGTCTTTTTTGTTTATACTGGGAGATTAGGCCCCCCTCTTCTGCTGACCTGTAGGCACTGCTGAGTTGTCAAGAATGCTGTCTCGTTGCTACATAGGCTTCCTGTGTTTTTTGTTAAAATGTGTAGCCCAGTCCCACCCCTCTAGTGGTGGGTTGTGCCCTTCCACCACTGGGCTGGATCATTCAGGGTTCATCTCAGACTGTGGCACCGGCTGTGCAACCCACTAGAGTCAGAGTTTCAGCCCCCTGGGATTTGTGGAGGAGGGCAGGGACCTACCTAGCTGCACCCAGCCATCTCCCCCTTTCAGCTTTCTCTCTCTCCGGTCATGGGGTAAGGGTCTGCCCAGCTGCTCCTGCTTACAGCTCCCTCTCTCTCTGGGTGGGGGGATGGGGTGATAGCTCAGTCCGCAGGCTGTTATTCAACTCCATGCTTATAATTCCTGGCACTTGACCAGCAAAGATCCCCTGTTCTGTGTATTGCTGAGGCTTTGGGGGAAATGCTGTATCTGGACCGGAGTGCCAGAGGGGGAGCCTCCCACTCACCGGTCAGACGCACTTTCTGGGTGAAGCAGCACCCCTCCCCACCTCGGTCTGCCCTGAGTGGGCTTTGCTCACCGTTGGAACAGACCCATTGAAATGCACCTGGTACCTCGGTTGGAGCTAGGAGAGCTCTGGGTTTCTGCATCTCTCTTGCTGGGTGTTGTGCACTGGAATTGTGTCTAATCAGCCATCTTGGATCTTCCCTCCATTGCTTTGAGTCTGCGTATGTCTTTGCATGTGAGATACATCTCCTGAATACAGTACACTGATGGTTCTTGGCTTTTTATCCAATTTGCCAGTCTGTGTCTTTTGACTGGGGCATTTAGTCTGTTTACATTTAATGTTAATATTGTTATGTGTGAATTTGATCCTGCCATTTTATTACTGGTTGGTTGTTTTGCCCTTTGGTTGGTGTAATATCTTCATTGCATCATTGGTCTTTACTATTTGGTTTTTTTTTTTTGCAGTGGCTGGTACTGGTTTTTCCTTTCTGTGTTTAGTGCTTCCCTCAGGAGCTCTTGTAGTGCAGGTCTGGTAGTGACAAAATCTCTCAGCAATTGCTTGTCCATAAAGGATTTTATTTCTCCATCACTTATGAAGCTTAGTTTGGCTGGATGTGAAATTCTGGGTTGAAATTTCTTTTCTTTCAGGATGTTGTTGAATATTGGCCCCCATTCTCCTCTTGCCTGTAGGGTTTCTGCCGAGAGATCTGCTGTGAGTCTGATGTGCTTCCCTTTATGAGTGGCCCGACCTTTCTCTCTGGCTGCCCTTTGTATTTTTTCCTTCAACCCTGGTCAGTCTGACGATTATGTGCCTTGGGGTTGCTCTTCTAGAGGAGTATCATTGTGGTGTTCTCTGTATTTCCTGTATTTGAATGTTGGCTTGCCTTGCAAGGTTGGGGAAGTTCTCCTGAATAATATCCTGAAGAGTGTTTTCCAGCCTGGATTCATTCTCCCCGTCATCTTCTGGTACACTGATCAAGCATAGATTAGGTCTTTTCACATAATCCCGTATTTCTTGAAGGCTTTGTTCATTTCTTTTCACTCTTTGTTCTTTCTTGCCTTCTCATTTTGTTTCATTGAGTTGATCTTCAATCTCTGATATCCTTTCTTCTGCTTGATCTATTTGGCTTTTGAAACTTGTGTATGCTTCACAAAGTTCTTGTGCTGTGTTTTTCAGCTCCATCCAGTCGTTTATGTTCTCTAAGCTGGTTATTCTAGTTAGCATTTCGTCTACCCTTTTTTCAAGGTTTTTAGTTTCTTTGCATTGGGTTGGAACATGTTCCTTTAACTCAGAGAAGTTTGTTGTTATCCACCTTGTGAAGCCTGCTTCTGTCAATTCGTCAAATTCGTTCTCTGCCAGCTTTGTTCCCTTGCTGGTGAGGAGTTTTGATCTCGTGGTGGGGGAGAGAAGTTCTGGTTTTTGACGGTTTCATTCTTCTTGCGCTGTTTTCTTCCCATCTTGTTGTATTTATATAGTTTTGATCTCAGGTAGCTGCTTGGGGAGGCGGCCTTTCCTTTGTTTGTCTGCAGAGGCACTGCTGGGCTGCCACGGGTTCAGTAGAGCTGCTGTGTCTTTTATTTACTCAGGAAAGTTAGTTAGGCCGGCTCCTGCAATGGTGGCTGCCCCAGCCCCAGCCGAGCTGGATCATTCCTGGTCTAGGTGCCAAACTCTGGTGTGAGAGTTTTTTCAGTCTGCTGGGCTTTGTCGAGGGGAGAGAGGGGAACCCGTCCTGCCAAATGGGCTGTTTCCCCGTTTTAAGTTCCCCTTCCCTCTTGGGGGACGGTAGATCTGTCCAGCTGGCTTTCTAGCTTTCGTGTCAGCCAGTGCTTCTGCCCTAGCTCCGGCTGAAGTTGCTGTTCTGCCCTGTTCAGGCAGCTTGCTGAGGCTTTTCAGCCCGGCGAAGATCTGTTCTGTGGGTTGTAGAGGGCTTGGGTGGAGCGCTGCATCTGAACTGAAGTCCCAGAAGGAGAGATTCTCCCGGTCCTCTGGTTGGTTGAATGCACCTCCTGGGTGGGGCAGTGCCCCACCTTACCTCAACTTGCCCTATTTGGTTTATACCCACTGTCCAACCAGATCCACAAAATGAACCTGGTACCTCATTTGGAATTGTGGAGACCACTCAGTTTCTGTGTCTCTCTCACTGGGAGCTGCTTTCCAGAGCTGCCTCTCATTCAGCCATCTTGGGATCCTCCCCAAAGTGTCATATTTCCTCGTTAATGCTGTGCTTAATAAAAGACAGCTGGATTCTCATACCTGCTTCTGTATTCAATATACTGTTTTATGCTGTTTTCCTTGAAGTACATGAAAAAAAATCCAGCCTCATACAAATATGTATGAAAGAGGGAAGAGTATTTTGATAGCTTTTCAAAATAGTTGTGGATATCATTTGTTACTGCACTAAAACTTGCCAAGTAATAGTTTCTTTAATGTTAGTTGCAATATAGACTCTGAAACCTCAGTATTAGAGTTTTCATACTCTGTTACCTTAAAATCTATTGGTCTACCTTGCACTTTGAGTGAATCTATCTTTTACCCATGCGTGCTTTTAAGCATCACTGACCTTTGCAGATCTTCTAAATGTTGACATGTTTCATTATACAATATGAACAATTCATTATACAATGTCAACAAATCATATTCATTAATATCACCCATCACCAGTCTCATCAGAAAACTCTTTAAATATTAGATTACTGTCAAGCTTACAGTAGTGATACAAGTTTTCCAAAATCCTATTTTTGCTTGAAAGCTTGAACTTATTAACAACAACAAATATTGTCAGTTTTTTTTTAAGTGCCAGTCTTACTTTCTTCATTTTGAAAAAAATGTCTGCCACATAGCCAAGTCTGAATAACCAGTTTGTCAGCTATTCTTTCAAATAAAAATGATATTTCATGAAGAAAGAAAAAAACAACTAGGTAAGCTCAAACCAAACAAACAATCTCACAAGTGCTTTTCCTGGAGACTGTCAACGTACACGAGTCTAATGAAGAAGTGATTCCCATTTCATCACACTGAGCACTGAAAGATGTGTCCTCCAGTTGAAATTCAATAAAGTCTATGTTTCCTGCCTTGTTAGGAAAATTCTCAAGTGAAACCAGCTTTGCTTTTTTACAGTGAGTGACAGTGCCTGGCTTTGAGGAACACAATGACTATTAGTGCAGTCTGATGTGGCTGCATGTATGCCAACGTTACCAGTTTTACCCACCACGGCTTTACACCAACGTCAGCACAGTGGAAAAGGTAAGTCACAAGGAGTTTTGACATCCAGGATCCCCTAAAAGGGTCTCAGAAGTTTGAGGCCCATGCTTTGTGAACCTCAACCTGAAAGTGAAGGAGAAGTTCAGAACATGCTACCCCAAAATATGCCACTCTTCTATTTCACTGTTCTGAGTTAAAGATCCTTGAAAAACAGCAGCAGCAGATGCAGGAGGGCCCTCTGACTTTCCTAAAAACAAGAGTTAAAACTCCCATGTGGGAGGTTTCCTCCCTGCACCTGGAAGAAGAATGATATTTTTGTCGTCAGAGGTGGGGAGCTGAAGCCCCCCGACAGACATCTATACAAACAGACCTTGTGAAACTCATCCTCATGTTCCCAGTCACTTCTCCATGGTGAGCTACCCTCGTCCCAGCACCCCCTGCCTTGGTGCCTTTCATCATTTAATGCTTCATCCAACTCAATATATGTGCTCAATTCTAACAGCTTGAGTCTTTCTTTATGAGGCCTCTCATGTCATGTAAAATTTGGATTAAATAAATATGTGTATGCTTTTCTCCTGTTAATCTGTTTTATGTCAGTTTACTTCCAGGCACAGCCAAAAAACCCTAAGAGGGCAGAGGTAACGTTTTGCCGCCCTTACCAAAGGAAAATGTATACATTATCAGGGACCTAGTGTGACAGTATATGACACCATGCACACTTTCGCTCAGGGTGTATTCTGATTCATGAATGCCCCACCTACTCATCCCTCCTGCCATGACAGCATCCCATGGAGGAGCTGAAGGTGTGGTTGCCTGGTGTCACTGACAAGGATTCCCTCCACCCCAAATGTGGGTGCACTTACTTTGGAATCACCAGAAGTCTGAGGTGGCCCCCACCATAGAGTCTGAGGACCACTGCTCTATCCCAGTGCTTCCCAGTGTGAAACTACAAGTTTCCGTTAAAGCACTGGTTCTCAAATTTCTGCCTGCATGAGAATCACCCGGAGGGCTTGTTAAAACAGATTCCTGTGTCCCACCGCCAAGAGAGAGATCCTCATTCCTTAGTCCCTAGATGGGGTCCTAGAATTTACACTGTAATCCAGTTTCCAAGGGAAGCTGACACTGTCAATCTGGGGACCACATGTGGACAGCGATTGTTTTAGGCTGGTAGAAGGAAACACAGAGCTGCCACGTAAACCTTCTGGAGCTGGAAGTTTCCTTGAAGATCTTTGTCTCACTTTTCTACCCATCCAGTAGGAGGAGAAAGTTAAAACTCTTAGGTAGTTGTTATCTCATTTCAGGCTTGACTTTACCTGCACTTTGCAAAATGTTGCCTTAGTCACGCAGCCTCCAACTATGCAGAAGCTGAGAACCTCTAAAAATAAGTCCCTTCAGTCACTGTGAAAATGCTTATGAAATTTCTCTGTGCAATACATATAATGCTATTAAACCTCAGTAACTAAAATCCATAATGCTCATGTTAATGCGTACCAATTAGATGTTAATTACATGTTCTCAAAATTTGTATTCTATCTTCAAGGGCAAATTAAATGTATCTTATTTCATGTTCTTTCTAATGCAATTTCAAAAATTCTAAATCAAAAGCAGCAAGATTCACCTGCTTACAAAACTGCCAAGTAGTCCATTCAGAAATGTCCTAAAGATCTGTCTCAAGGCTTATAACAATACTAATAAAACAGTACTAATACATCAAACTCAAAGCACCTAATAGTTAAGCTGTAATGCCCTCTATGCCTGAACCACTTTGTTAAAAGTGAAGAGGAGAATCTGATCTCCCAGCCCCTGGCCATACCAACAATGGAAATCCTACTCATTTTCTTTCCTGTCAAATAAAGCTAAAGATCTCATTGGATAGTGAAAAAAAGTAAATGCACTTCCTTATACAGCCAATATCCTTGCTCCTTGGGCTATATATTTTTTTTAATATAAGCAGATGGACAAAATAAGGAGAGACACCTTCTCAAACTCAAATCCAATATTTCTAATAGTGCTTGGAGGTGGGAGAGGAAAGAGATTGGAGATCGAGCCACCTACAAATGAAATGCTTCTCAGGCTTTGTTGAACACTGGAACCACCACGAAGTCCCTTTAATATTCCCAAAGCCCAGGCTGCACCAAAAGCAATTAAATCAGAATATCTGTTGTAGGACCCAGACATGAGGTCCTACAAACAGGGCCCATTTCGTATCTTGGGAACCTCAGGCTTTCTGGGGTTAATTTGCCCAGGAGCACACAGTGGAAGCTGCAGACTCACCCCTGGTCTAGCCCCAAAGCCCATGCTCTCAACAAACATTTATTCTTGGAGGCAGGCCCCGTGGCCTTAGGCATTTAATTTTTTAAAGCGTCCCTATCTTCCCCGAGTGAAACCACTCTGCAGAGAGGTAAAGAACCACAGTGTCATGACACTGCTGTTATTAGACAATTTTCAGGCCCCTGACATTTTCCTTTAAAAAGTAATGAAAAGCACTGAGATTAAAATAATGATAAACAGCTGAGAGATAAAGGACCATGCGCAGCAGCAGCTTATGAGGAAAAACGCTGCTGAAATACTTTGATCTTTTATTCCTCAATAAAATAACCACGTTGATGAATGAAGGTAAACGCATTTGAATCTCTGCAGTTTATTGGGACGCTAGTGTCCTATGGAAGATTGGACCAAAAAACAGTTCAAATTAGCTCTGTCAAGTGGATCTCAAACTGGCTGGCGGCTGAGAGCAACAAAGAAACCCTCCAGCAGCTTAACAAGGGCCGGACAGAAAGTTAAGTGACAGAAATAAGGTCCCTCCTGAGTTTGGTTTTCTTTAACACCTTTAACTATCTTTGGGGAGAATAAGCCATCAATTTCCACTTACTGTGAACACCACACTACTACATTTTCCAACTGTAATGGGAAGGAAAACATACATGGATTTGCTTCCGAAACTCTCCTGGGCCTGACAGGCCACTATTACTCAATCTGCTGAAGGTACAAAGGAGATTCAGTCTTAGCCAATGTAGATTCAGTCCTAGCCAATGTAAATGTATCCTGTCATCCAAAAGGAGGAATCTAGAAAATGACAGAAAACTGTACAACCCTAAGGTTGCAGGCGCCTGCCTCCAAGAATGAATGGCTGTTGAGAGCATGGGCTTTGAGACTAGACCAGGGGGCGAGTCTGCAGCTTCCAGAATCGGGATCTGTGTGATCACTGTGTGATCCTGGGCAAATTAACCCAAGAGAGCCTGGGGTTCCCAAGATGTGAATTGGGCGTGCTACCAGAGATCAAGGTAAAGCAGGAGAGCTGAAGGGGTGGGGGCAGACCAGGCTTCAGTAGCTACGGCCTGGGGTGTGCGGTTTGCAGTAGGGCAGTGGAGACACCACATTTTGGGATTGTAGGAGGATTACTCTGGCTACAGCCACAGGGCGGTAAACAGAGCCAAAACCTGGCAAATTGGTGGCAGGAAGATTAGTTTCTGAAGATGAGAGGATCCTGCTTAGGTGCAGGAAATGGAGATGCAGGGAAGAGGACAGAATCCAGACAGAATTTAAGAAACATATAAGCTGATTAAGAGATGAGGGGGAGATTTACATTATTCTTACGGTTTACCCAGCGATTGTACAGTGCCTGTTTTTACAAAATCTTCAGCAGTAGGAAAGGGCCAGGGTTACTCTTCCTCTTTTATAAGAGAATGAGAAAAGTCCAGCATGAGAACTTCAGCCTCTTATCTCGGTTTGCTTATTAGAAATTAGGAAAATGTTCTGGAGGTGGTATTAAAAAGATGAATAAAGAAACATACACTGGCTTGAAATGCTGACAGACGAAGCCATTTTCTCATCAATATACTCTCATATTAAAAAAAAAACACAAACACATTAAGAGGTAACAGTGTCATCCCAAACCAAAAGAGGAATTTTCCCATTTGTTAACCTAGCACTCTACATCTGAATAAAATGCTACTTTCTTATTAAAGCAAAAAGAATTCCTTCAGATTTATATTTTCTGTGAAAATCTTTGTGTTTTTCTTTTATCACACAGCTTAGATATCTAAAATTAGATGGAAAGCAAGACCCGAAAGTTAATTAGCATCAGGCTCACATTTACTGTAACTAATCATTTAGCATTTTTGGTCACCCACATTTTCCATTTAACAAATAGAAAAAATATCGATATATGTTGTGCACAGCAAAGTGTTGGTCATCTAGATCTAAAGTTGCTTGTGGGATTCTGACCAGCCTTTAATAAAATTAACTTATGATTTTAAAATGTGTCTTAATGTACTGTTTGCTAAAACTTTTAGGAAAATGGTCACTTTTGACTATCTGGACTTCTCTCCATTTCTGACCACCAATATCTTGGCCTTACAGTGACCCCGGAATGTCCAGTACTCTGTATCTCTGTGGCTACCTAGTACTTACGTTTAAAATCTACTAGTGCAGAATAACTGTTGGAGTATCTCCTCTCTACAAAAAATCTGTTACTGTGATTTGAAATGTGGAGGTAAAATGTTGTGTCTTTGTTCGCCAGCCTTTGGTGAGTTGTTCTACAATTGCTAAATCATTACCTAAATCATTTCTACAACAATCATTACCTAAATCATTTCTACAACAATCAGCCTCTATTTTTAAGTTATAACCACTTGGCTTTTGTCTTAGGAAAGCTTTGTTAAGAGTGCTGCTTTGAATTCAGTGCAATTTTGTCTTTATGGTCAAGTTGTGATACAAACTGCAAGCAAAATGACCTAGGCTTCAAGATTCTCAAATGACCACTCCTAGTCAAAGGTGTGATGATAAAAGAACAAGCTAGCTCACAGAAGAGAACATTTCCAGTCACAATCAGAAAATGTTCCCTAATGTTGCAGAGGCAAATGTTTCCAAATGCAAAAATTGATTCTAAAAGAAAACAACAGCAAAATTACAAAGTAGGTTATTAAACTAGATTATTATTCCCTGCTGGGACAGCATGGCAAAATATTACCTCCTTCTTTCCATAACTTTCCACTTACCAACTTAAATGTCAATGTTTTTAAAGCTTTGGGATCATCTACAATCTTCTGTAAATTAGCAGCCACTGTAAAATACAAACAGAGAGAGAAAGGGTCCAAATTATTTCCAATAACACTGGATTTTCACATCAATGACTCAGAAAATTTGACTAATGATGCAATAAACTGCAAAATCATTTCTTTCATACACATTGCAAAGTCCATATAAATGACCAAATTACTCTCATACAGATATTTTTCTACAATTGATATCATTTCAGCAATCTTGTACCTATGCACATCTGAATTAATCTCTATATGTCAACTCCGCATTTCATATAATAAAATCTGAAATTACTTTCTAATGGAAAGAAGAAATGATAGGAGGTCCCAGGGTTTCCACCACTTGGCTTATCTAAATATTCATTCGTAAGAAATTTATTAGCCAGGAGACGGCAGTACAAAACAAAGAAGAGAGGTAATGGTTTGGCGGGGGAAGTGGGGGGCTTTCTCTGGAAACAGAAGGTCAGCGCATTTGAACTCCTGTCCTATAAATTCACTCAATTCTCTGAACCCATTTTTATCAAAGCAACGAAATACAGTGGATAACCTCTACAACTCAAGTGCATGTTTTAAGGCTTTCAGAGCACAACGATCTGTCAAACTAGGGAAGTGCCACCTTGAATAATACCCAAGTTCGCTGAACAGGGTCAAGCACTAGACTAGAGGCTGTCAGTTTGGAGCTCAGTGCTGCAGATGTGTTACAAGTATTAGCTGGATTCATTGGAGATCTGTCCTTGTTCTCCACAGTGTCATGATATATTTGATACCCCAGTAGAGAAGTGAGCTTTTCCTACTTACTCCACTGGCTCAGGGTACTGTTTATGAACAGAATTATCAAGAGGTAATGATGATGGAAACTTAAAACTTACATTCTCCATATCCACACCTGAAGTATAAAGTCCTGAAAATCAAATAAGGGCTATTGCTTAGGGAACGGGAAGTTACTGCTGAAGAAATGTCCTGTTTGTCACTTTTTTTTAACGAGGAAAATTATCTGCTGCTTCAGTAATTAGGTATTGAAAAATTATCTGATTTTTTAGATTAAAAAATTTAAGATAAATGTATATAAGTATTTTGAGAAAAGTGTTTCAAGTGGAAAATTAGTAAGTGCAAAGTAGTACGAAATCTGTGCAAATTTAATTTTTCTCTAAGGTTGACTGACAACAACCTAGATACATGGATTTTCTGCAGATTAGTTTATTTCATTTAATCCATCAGCTGCAGAGGAGAAAAAGGAAAATTATATACTCAATATGGCCTATTTCTCTTTATAAACCATAATTGCAAGCATCATTTTATCTTCATTTGTTGCCCTTTTAATACTTCCACTCTGAGTGAAGTGCGGTTTCATTTTTACCAACACCCCTCCCACCCGCTGCCTCTTTTCCTCCTCCTTCTTTTGCCCATATAAGCAAGCACATACATATCTGGTATATCCCAGGGCACCAATTCCAGAATAGTTAGCATCGCAAAGCTTCCTGTGGCCTTTCAACAGTTTTCTGAACATATTTTAGACACTAAAATCATCAAGCAATTTATGCAAGAAACATTGGCTCACGGAGTGCAGAGCTCTGCTGTAAAATCCTGTCCACCAAAGCCAGTATTTATCATGTCAGGGCATTCTGACTATATGCAAATTATAGCAAATGAACACAGTACCCATTTTCTTAAAACATAAAAGTGTTCTAATAGTTTCTCTGATTTGGGCTGATTTCATGAGTGGCCATAAATTCTTCATATAAATTTCAGTCCTTTCATTAGAGTTTCTCGGTTAATGTGGATGATTTATTGCCTTGTTCTGGGTCATCTATTTCCAGTCTGCTCACTAATGTTCAGCCAAAAGCAGAGCTCTAGCCTACACTAATTCACAACCCTCTCTCTGGTGTACACATATATATACGAGGGCCAATTTCCAGGGAATATGTCAAGCAAGTTGGAGACTGAAGGGCAAGATGGAGCTGCCTGCATCTTAAACAATCATCCCAGAAACCACACTCCGCAATTGTGAATCTCACATCTCTGGGACATTAAAAATTCAAATTCTGTCTTCAGCTCAAAGCAAAAATAGCAAAACTGTCCACTTACCTGATTACTTATCCCAGCTGCTAGGCTTATTTTCAATTTGGTTGATTCTAATTTGTTGTAAAGTGCTATAAAACACCTTCATTTAACTGACATCACATAAAATTCAAGGTGATGCTAATTTCTTTTCCAGTAGCAATGCTCATTAAAAAGATGGGTGTCACTGTTTCCTCCCTTCTCCTGACTGTGCACCTGGATTTCAAAAATAAAAATGCTCCTTACCTGGAATATGAGCTGAGAGGGTAGGGATGGGTAGGGCTGGCTGTTGCTTTAGAGCTGCCTAAGCCTGTACTGAGAACACTGACCTTTGTGTAAGGCACTCAAGTTTCCAGAAAATATGGGGCTTCTGAACCCTGCTTGCTCAGTAGCCATCGACTCATTTCAAATCCCTCTCGGCTTTCCCAAATAAAACTCATGCCCCTTGGTTTCTGCTGCAGACACTGTGCTATCTTCGAGCTAGTCCCTGCCTTCCCAGCCCATCTTTCTCTGTCACTTGGGCAAACAGGGACACCAATAATATGCACTGAGGCCCCAGGGACTGTGGCCCTCAAGCCCTGTCACTGAGGCTATAGGACATCTTTGGGTAAACAATTTTTTTCTATTTTTTTTGTTTCTCTGTATCATACTTTAGAGGCTTGAATACCTGTCAGGGCTGGAAGTTTCTATTTACTTTTATTTTTGGAGAACATTTGACCTAAGGTATGGTAAGTATTGTTCTTTATGAAACTATAACGATATCATTAACAGCCACATGGAAAAGACGCTGATGCTCAGTACTTTCCCTGAATCTAAACAGAGAAGGAAATAAGATCATCCTGGGGGCAATCCACTGGAGGCAAGGCAGCAGAGCCAACACTTTTTTTGCAAACGAAGTCAGGCATTCTCCAGACACTGTTTTCTACATACATTCCTTGCACTACTCAAATTCTCCACATTTAAAAAAAATAATTTCAACTTTTATTTCAGATTCAGGGGTTCATGTGCAGGTTGATTACCTAGGTATATTGTGTAATGTTGAGGTCTGGGGTATGAGTGATCCTATTACCCAAGTACTAAGCATAGTACCCAACAGTTTTTCAACCCTTGCCTCCCTCTCTCCTTCCCCACTCAAGTTGGCCCTGGTGTCTGTTCCTTTCTTTGTATCCATGTGTACTCAATGTTTAGCTCTCACTTACAAGTGAGAACATGTGGTATTTGGTTTTCTGTCCCTGCGTTAATTCACTTAGGATAATGGCCTCCAGCTGCATCCATGTAGCTGCAAATGTCACAATTTCTCTTTGTTTCGTGGCTGTGTAATATTCCATACTGTATATGTACTACATTTTCTTTACCCAATCCACTGTTGATAGGCACCTGGGTTGATTCGATGTCTCTGCTATTGTGAATAGTGCTGTGATGCACATATGCGTGCATGCGTCTTTTTGGTAGCACAATTTATTTTCTTTTGGATACATACCAAGTCATGGGATTGCTGGGTTAAACGGTAGTTCCGTTTTAAGTTGAGACTGTTTTCACATTTTGACAGTTAGAAAAATAAGTTATATAATGACTACAGTCTATGTCTACATTCTGAGTAATTCGCCAAAAGATATACTTTTTCCCAAGATACCAGCTTAGTTCACAACAATCCCATGTTCTGGTGACAGTGAGTTAATTCACTTAATTCTAGCTATTTCCAAACACAAGCTATGGGGAAAAGATGAACACTGAGTCTAACGTACTACTTCCAATAGTAAGAAATTGCTAACATCAGACAAAAGCATGGTCTTGGATTACTTAACAAGGTGATGACTTCAAAACATCGTTTTATCCAAAGAGACATCTAAATAGATTGATGCAGAAAGGCAGCATGAGATTGCAAAGAAAGAGAGAATCCAAGCTCTAAGTAAGGAGAAAAGGAGATGGTATGAGGGTAGGTTTCTTATAGATACTGCTGGAACACTAATATAAAATTAAAATTTTATTCTAATTAGATTTCTTTAAAATACAGCCACACATACAGAACACTTACTCAGTTTGGGACAATATAAAAGATTCACCCCATTATTTCCCCTAAATCTCCAGGCTCTTATCTTCATGAGATGCACTGTAGGACAGTATAGAAGAACCTGAATTCCTGAACCAGGGTGCCGAGGTTGAAATCCTCCTCCTGCTCACAGCTGTGTGACTTACGTAAACCTGAACGAAGTTTACTTAGCCTCCTTTTTGTGCTCAAGGCCATGCAATGGTCATTGGTGAAATGAATATATTAATGGTGCCTACCGTATAGGGTTTATTTTGAGGATTAATTAACATACATAAAGTGCTTAGAATAACGCTTGATGTATAGCAAGTGATTAATAAATTATTCCTCTCTGCCCTGGACAACTGCAGTATCTTATCTGGTTTCCTTGCCTTCAGTCTTACCTCCTCAGAGCCCTCTTTCTCACACTCACCCGAGTTACGGGAGAACGTAGATTGAGAATTGGAGTGTGTTACCTCCTTGAGCAATGCTGTTTAATGGCTCCCATTAACTTCGAGACAAAGTCCAAATTTTTAACATGATCAGTGAGACCCTCCATGTTCTGGCCTTGGCCAACCACTCCAGCTTATTATCTTTTGCCATTTCTTATCTTGAATCTTCCCAGGAAAGGCCATTAACTCCTCTCTGTCCAGCTCTCTGCCCCTGCTCTTACCGTGTATTGAAATAATCTGTTATAGATCTGATATCACCATTAGATTCAAACTCTGAAAACCCAGACAAATCTCATTCATCTTTGTAAAACATGCATCTTTAAAATACAACTACATATGCAGAAACTGATGACTTCTCACCACCTCCACTGCTGCTCTCCAAGTGAGGCTACCACCAACTTGCCACTAGACTCGTCAGTAGCCTGTGGTCTGTCTGCTTCCACCCTGGTCCCTCAATGGTCTAGCCTTCACACAGTGGGCAGGGGAGGTTTCTAACATGTAGAAAGACCATGTGACTCTTTTTTTTTTTTTTTTTTTTTTTTAAGACAGAGTCTTGCTCTCTTGCCCAGGCTGAAGTGCAGTGGCACAATCTTTGCTCACCACAACTTCTGCCCCCTGGGTTCAAGCAATTCTCCTGCCTCAGCCTCCTGAGTAGCTGGGATTACAGGCATGTGCCACCACGCCTGGCTAATTTTTGTATTTTTATTAGAGACGGGGTTTCACCATGTTGGTCAGGCTGGTCTCGAACTCTTGACCTTGTGATCTACCTGCCTTGGCCTCCCAAAGTGCTGGGATTATAGGTGTGAGCCACCGCACCTGGCTGACCATGCAACTTTTCTATTCAAAACCCTCAGTTGGCCTTCCAGCTCACAGCAAAGCCATGGTCTCTACAATGGTCTACAGAACCCTCTTGATCAGGCCTCTTGTTCTTTCTCTGCTCTCATCCCTCACTACTCTCTCCCTCGCTGCTCCAGCTCCAGCTACAACGGCCTCCATGCTGACCCTGGAGCATTTAGGGCAGGGGCTCACCCAGAACCTCTGTATCTGCCATTCCTCTCCTGGAAATGTTCTTCCTCCATGACCTCCATGACTGCCTCCCTCCCTTCCTTTCAGTTTCTGCCCAAATGTCCCTGGCTACTCTATTAACACCCCCCAGCATCCCCTCACACTCTCTTTACCCAGAATTTTTCTTTCTCATAGCATTTATCACCACCTAACATGCTATATATTTATACATTATTTTTGGATGAGGCCCTTCACCTATTCCACGTATTCAGAAAATGAGCTCCAGTGAATACTGGAACTCTGTTTTGTTCACTGCGATGCTGCCAGTGCCTGACATAGACTGGTATCAATCTGTGTTGAATACATGAATAAATGGAAAAATGAATTTTTGTGATACCAGTGCCTAGCACAATGTCTAGTTCACTGTAGTTGATAAAAATCCTCTAGGCCTTCTCCCCAGACACATGCACACAAAAGTTTGATACAATTTAGCAGATTCTAAGACTCTAAGAACCCCAAATTAGGACTTTCTGAAAGAAGAATTATTCCTGTTTTGGAAAGTTTCTACAAATGTGTCTCCTAAACAATAATCCCATTTGTTTGCCCTGTTAAAGCAAACTAAATATGGCTTGAGAAGGACTCTGTACTTCTATATTTGAATCCTCGTGTATGAACTGCAACCTAACAAAATAGGTAGACAAGACTGAAAACCTAATTTAGGAGTATGCGCCTGTAACAATCACTGAGTCCTGGACAATCTCAGCAGCAGTACTTCAACCAGTCACACACTGCTGAGCATTCAAACTGTGCTCAAATAAGGCAGGCATCGAGCTGTAGCCAATCCAGTTGTTTCTGTATCTCACTTCTGATTTATGTATATTACTTTACTTTTTTGTCCATAAATTTGTCTGACCATAAGGCACCCCTGGAGTCTCTCTGAATCTGCTGTGATTCTGGGGGCTGACCAACTTGCAAATCATTCATTGCTCAATTAAACTCCTTCAAATTTAATTTGGCTGAAGTTTTTAACAGATGGTGTCAGAAGTGGGACGTGAAGAAAAGCTTCTAATGACCCCAGGAACACTGAATGAACGTGCAAGGTACCTGCAGGACCCACTTGAATCCACTGATCTCTCAGAGCAGCTGAGGATCATGGGTAAGTTCTCTCTCGGATTTTGGAGATCCATGGATTGTGTTTTGAGCACTCAGAATTTCTTTGAGCAAATTTCTGATCCAAAGTGGGTTTGGAAGTCATGACAGAAACTGAATTGGGTCCAGGAATGGATTTAATCTGGTAACTGACTGGACTGGATCAAGTTAGAGGCCTCTTACATCTGACTAGGTCAGAAGGAAACTGGTAGCAAATGATAATCCTTTAGAGGTGTAAAATTTGACTTTTAAAAATTTGCGGGGATTTTTGTTTTCTACCCCTTTGTTTCATTTTTCTTGCACATGTAGGAAAAAAATTATTGGCTAAGTTAATCAAGGGAACCCAAGAGCAAAGCCAATATTTTAGGTAAAAATGTGACCCTTAATTTCTGAAAAACTTAGTTCTTTCAGGCTTATACATTAGGCAATGAAAGTAGTGGAGTCTTACAGAAATGGCAAACTCTTACTAAAGGTAACTAACAGTGGAACATTCTGAATAAACAACAATGCATGGAAGTGCATTTAAAAATGAAAAATTAAATCTGCTAATCTTTCAGCTTAGTTACTATCCCACTCCAAAGGAAAAAGACTGCAGCACCAATTGTCTGACACTGAGTAAAGGATGGGGTTGGGTTAGAGGCCCTCCCCTCAGTAAAGTCTCTCTTAGTTAAAATGGCTTAAAGATGACAGG
Source organism: Cacajao melanocephalus (assembly GCA_963573385.1). Classification (NCBI taxonomy): domain Eukaryota; kingdom Metazoa; phylum Chordata; class Mammalia; order Primates; family Pitheciidae; genus Cacajao; species Cacajao melanocephalus. The sequence goes on along the minus strand of CAUYLG010049575.1, from coordinate 36,021 downwards.
GCCCCACTGGGGCAAGTCTGAGCCTTGCCAGTTCAATACTGGGTGCTAAGCAGGATGGCTAATGTGTTTTGTCCCATGTATTTTGCTCTGGCCAGAACAAAAATGTTAATTGGGTTACCCCTGCAACCCCTTGGGCAGCAACTTGCAAAATTGAGAGGCTTTTGCCTATGGTTGATGAAACAATAACAACAAAAAGATGATTTTCCTTTATGATGTGGCTTGGTCCCCAGGGCTACAGTGTGGCAAGCAGGGTCACTAGGGCTGCTCAGGGAAAGGGAACCAAGAAGCCTGGCATGATAGCAAAAGGGCAAGAATTTCTTACCAGTCAGACTCTGGCCTCTCTCTGTACAAACTGGTTAAGTGAATGGTAAAAGTCACTGTTTATCTCTCTGTAAAGTTTTAATGACTACAAAAAAAGAATTCTGAGGCTGATCTTGAGCTGTAATAAATCTGGTGTGCTTTGTGTGTCTTTCTGTATTGTTCTGCCACGAAGAGAGGTATCTTAGGATAAAACGTGTGTCTAGGACCCCATAAGCCTGCTATTCAAGACAGCCCAGCAAACTGGCCAGTTATGTCCTTGGAAGCTTGACCTGTAACCATGTGGCCTTGCTTCCTCTCTTCACAATGATGCCCCAGGTTCAGGGTTCAATTCTTTGGTTGGGGAAAGAGTACATTCTGGTTTGATAACCACGTGACCTTTATCATTTGCTAATTTTCTTCCGCTCCATGAACCATCTTAGATTTTCCTTTCTCTCACCACAGAAATATTGGACATTGGGCCTAGCCAGGGTTGGGTAATAAAAGATTTAAAAGGACTTTTTCTTTTTTAAAGTGCTATATATAAAAGTCAGCTTAATAACAAGTAGATATTGAAGTTCTAACACCCTGGGACTCTTTGGGAAAAACAGGAGGTGCCAGAGACCTCACTTGGAAAAAAAACTGTTTTCCTCACAGAACCCCAGGAATTGGGGGTTCCATGGATAAATCGCCCTCAAAATCTAAGGCTCTGGTCTTTTGGGGATCCAGGATCTGGTATAAAAGTGGGACCCTTAATTTTGGGGGATCTGTTTTACTTTCCAGCTGTGCCTGCTTATTAGGCCCTAAGAACTGCATGCTTTCCTAGCCCTGTTCTTCCAAGGATTCCACCCTAAAGCCAGTAATCCAATTAAAACAAAAACTGGCAAAAAAAAAAAAATTTTACAACTACTGGATCTTCTGTCTGTCTGTGTAGTTATATATGTGTTGAGTGTGTAATGTTTATATAAAAGAGCTCTAGTTAATTAGCTTAACAAATAAGTACTTATATATTTTGTCAGAAAAGTAAAAACTGTAGTTTATGTAACCTTTAGTAATCCTTGGGAAATAAAAACAGCTTTAAAGATTATTGGTAAAATAAAGACATTTGGACTAAATTAGGTCAGATATTAGGTTTGCTAAATGCTTTAAGGTCATATGAAAGTTGTTCAATTTACCTATTTTGGAGCATTAGATTCTAGATAAGGCCTAGGGACATGCAGAATTAGCCATGCCCCAGCTATGCAAAGAAGGTTATAAAGAAAATGGGTTTCATATATAAGAAAGGATCTTGTATGGTAAATTCTTATCCTAAAGTAAAATAACTGGTTGTTTAAAAAGAGGGATGTTCAGAACAAGTCAAAAAGTCCAAGCATGGTCTGTGTAAGTTGTGAAAAGATTTGTGAAAGAAAATTATGCATCAAAAGTAAAAGTTGCTGGACCTACCATTATAACATGTGATTGAGACTACTGAAAAAATAGTTTTACATGCAAGATGTGTGAGGAGATTGAAATTTTTTTGGTAAATGATTGTTAAGACGGCATGGGAATATAAATTTTGCCTAATTTAGAGGGTTAAAGGATTGTTTTAAATGAAATAAAAATAAGTTAAAGGTTTGAACCATTGTGGAAGGTTTATAAAAATTAATCTTGTAAAAAATTTCTGCGTGAATATGTTGACTAAATTTAAAGGTATATTTTCCACAAATTGAACATTGAAATAAAAGCACAGGGTTTTCTTAAAGCACTAATCTGCTCTTTAACAAAAACTTGTAAAGGGTTATATAAGGTTTATGAGAATCTCGCCTTATGATTAAGATTGGAAAGATTTGTTTATAACGTTTTATCAAAAATCGGGATGGACCTTTATAGTACATTAATGCAAGGGTGAAATTTGGCTTTCTCTCTTAAATAAATTTTCTTGTAATTTTAAAAGATAATAAAAGATTTTTGTTTGCCTTTTGAATAAACTACTAAAAAAAAAAGACGACAAAGACAAGAGACAAATTGTTTGAAAATCTAAGTCTTCCCTTTATCAATGAGTAAAGTTTTTGCCTTTATAAATTTTTTGAGTCATCATTTTGGCTAAGTGAATGACCTATGGTAATCTGGAATTCTATTTCATAATATCAAGTGTTTTGAACCTTTAACATATTTGATAGCCTTGCCAAAATAAAATTTCAGCTTCAAAATTATCTTTTCTGACCTCTAACTCTGAGATGCTATAGAGGGCCCCTGAAGCATCTAAACTAAAGGCAAACAATTACTTAACAAGTTTAGTTACATAGGAAGCACTGTTGAAAATTAAAAAAAAGTTTAATCTTCTTCAGGTTATATTTTAGTGAATGACATTAATATGTGTAAAAATTTTATGGGATTTTAAAAATTCTAATATGTCTGAGTATATGCTACCAATCATAATTATGGTTATATTGTTATTGCAGACCACAGAAATAACTAAATTTCCTTGTTAATGGTGTTTTTAACTATAACTATTTAAAGTCATTTCTACAGTTAAGTGCTTAACGCTGATGCAGTTTCTGAAAACTTCACATGCATGCAAAACGCTGCAGTGTCTTTTAAGAGGTTCAGGAAAAGATGGAAAGGACCCTAAAAGCACTCTTGAATACAGGTTTCTATTAACTTCAGAATCACATCATTTCAACTAGGTAAGAATTCCAGGAACTTTAATGAAAAGACTGACTGGGTTATAAAACTGCTAACTCAAGTAGAACAAAAATTGATTTTCATACTAAATCAGCTGATATTGAAATTGTTTAGATATTCAATTTGAATGAACTCCATGGTCTAAGTCAAATTACCTATGATAACCCATCAGCTATCAGTGCTATGCACCCAATCTGGAGAAACAACTTGTATTCAAAAGTTAATATGTCTAATGTTAATTAAGCATGGATTCATGGAGGACCAGGATGGCCACCCTGTCCTTCTTGAGTCTTTAAAGCTTTTGTTATTAAAAGTTCTGCATTCCATGACTCATCATGGGAAAGACAAAATTCAAATAATTACTCTTGGCTCACTTCAAATGAGTATTTGGTATCATATCCTAGGCAAACATGATTTAAAAGACTGAGCATTTTTCATTTAGTTTTTTCAGAGATGAGTCTAGGCCACCCCAACCACATAAACCACTGAGACTAGCAGAGGAAATCTCCAATAGAATATAGATGATGGGGAGAGGCCTCAAGACCAGGTGTAAGGACTATAACTCACACTACTAACTTTCTCTCTTATAATTTTCCCCCAGGAAAAAAGATCAAGCAATCCAGAAGAACCATTCCAAGGTGGATCCAAGTAGTGCTAAAGGTGGACTGTAGTGGATACTGTGGTGTGCTGCCCAGATCTTCTCTTCAGGAATGAGGCAATTATTCTGCCATCTGCTGGTATTATTGGTGGCTGGTAACTGTTAGCTTAGTTCTTTTTTGGGAATTCTCCATGGCCACAGAGAGCTGCCTTGGCTAAGCTCATGCTCTCTCTCCTAAGGCAGCCTGCACTGAATGACTGGTCATGATAGCAAAAAGGCCTCACTGGCTTAAGGCAGGACAACCCTAAAGGTCATCTCAGCTTCATTCCTCTCTTTGCTGAAGGAAGCATTTGCTACAGTTCAAACACAATTATCTATCGGCCAAATTCTACTTCCTTTATTCTCTCAGATACTGATCTTGAAAGTACTCTTTAAAAAATTACCTGCATGCAAATCTGTGCCTCTCTATCTTTTCCTGGGAAACCCTAAGACTCTGCCTGTGGGGAAGGACACAGTATAGTTACCTAGGAGATGTTTCTCATGATCAAATTTATGAGTGCAAATAATAATGAAAAGAAGTGACTATACTACATGTAATTTTTCCTGGCATTACACATAGAAGTCTGGATAGTGAGATAAAACAGCAGTTAGAAGAAGTTCTGAAAATGCCTTTGCAAAAATTATTAACAGGGAGATTTGATCTAGCCAACCCCTCTTCTTACCTTTAGCTTTTAAGGCTGCCTTAACTCTTCCTGGGCTTAGGCCAGCTAACTTTGGAAAATAGGTTATATTAATAGTTTAAATGATAACAGGCCTTCCCAAAAGCTCAACCGCCTTTGTAAGGTAATGAGAGACACCAGGCAAGAGGGAGGAGAGGAGCCCGAATTCGGGTAAGGTGCAGACATAAATGATTGCCAGCCATGCCTGTAGATAACATCACTATTTGGAGATTGGCTTTTTGAGATTTAAGGTTTTTTGCATGTCTGACATCCATGGCTCCACCTGGACCTGCCAACCTCTGCTCTTATGGCCCTAGTCAGAAGCAAGTGAGCTCAAGAGGACAGGTTTGACCCCCAATGATTTTATCTCTGCCCCAACCAGTCAGCAGCAGGCACCCATTTCTAGCCACCCACATCCCTTCCAACAAACTGCCTTTGAAAAATCCCTAGCCTACAAGCCTTCAGAGAGACTGGTTTGAGTAATAACTCTTTCCTGCATGACAGGGCCGGCTTCACATCAATTAAACTCTTTCTTTACTGCAATGCTGTGGTCTTTACTTGTGCAGTGGGCAAAGAGAACCCATTGGGTGGTTACAATTCTAGGAAAGTTACAGGTACAATGGGTATGCAGATTTTAAAACGAAAATGTCAAACAGATTTGAATATTAGTATTTACATATAGAAGAAGGAATGTATGAGAAATTTTTAAAAAAACAGAGAAATACACCTGCCATTCTCCTTACAGCTCAGGTAAATTCCAATTTATTAGTACTATTTTGGCATAGTGCAAATGTCTGATTCAGTTTGGCATAACAAAACTGACTGATACTGACTCTGTCCTTTAAAACATAACCATAAAATTGATATTTTGATCCTGAATTTCCTTTAATGTGTTTAAGGTACAGTTTTATGAACTGGCTGACAGCGTGGTAATGGGAAGTGTCCAATAATCATGATGTTATTATTGCTCATCTTGAAAGCAACAAAGTGGTGTAATCAATAAAATTTTATCCTCATTTAGCTTATAGAGGTGATGTACTAGTAAGCTTATAGTTTAATTCCTCTTCAGAATGAAGATGAAGAAAGTAGAAATAAAAATACTGTATGAAAAATGACTAAACTTGAAATAAAGTCATGTTTACCGGGAATACCCCAAATTCATCTGAGATGAAGGTAAGAATTAATTTACATGCTTTGGAAAAAACAAAGGGGATTGTTGTGTGGCAGCCACAGCTCTTGAAAAGTACTTTGTTTCTTTGAAAATGATGAAGAAATCTATAGGTGTCTTAACCAGGGGTTATCAGTCTTGGAATCTCTGAACTGTAGGCAAAACTTCATGTGCACATTTCTGGGGAGAGAGTGTACGGCTGTAACTGCCAATGGATTCACCTTGCCCACTGCCTAGACAGAATCAATGTATCAAGGCTAGGGGAATTGCAATGGAGAAAAAGTAATTCACAAAGTTGGCTGTGTGGGAGACTGGAATTTTACTGTTACTCAAATCAGTCCTCTTGAGCATTTGGGGTTGGAGTTTTTAAGGATAATTTTGAGGAATGGGCTTAGAAAATGGGGAGTGCTGACTGGTTGGGTTGGAGATTGAATCATTGGGGGTTGAACGGAGGTTTTCTTGCTGTCTTCTGTTTCTGGGTGGGATCGCTGAACTGGTTGAGCTACATTACTAGTCTGGGTGATGCCAGCTGGTGCACTGAGTGCAGGGTCTGCAAAATATCTCAAGCACTGACCTTAGGTTTTACAATAGTGATGTTATTCCCAGGAGCAATTTGGGGAGGTTCAGACTCTTGCAGCAGAGGCTGCAAGGTCCCTAAACCATAATCTCTAATCTTGTAACTAATATGTTAATCCTACAAAGGCAGACTGTTTCCCAGGCAAGAGGTGGTTTTGCTGGGGCTGCGGGGGAGAGGGTGTTAACTCTGAAACAAAATTTTCAGGGTTAAACTATGAACTAAATTCCTTCCCAAAGTTAATTTGGCCTACTGCCAGGAATGAACAAGGACATCTTAAAAGTTAAAAGCAAGATGGAGTCAGGTCTGATCTCTTCCACTGACATAATTTCCTCAGTTATAATTTTTGCTAAAGTGGTTTCATGGCATTTACCAGAGTATAAGTGGGGCCATGTCCTTTGAAATCTTAACAACCACTTTCCTAAATACTTCCTAACATCTTTTCTTATACTAATGTAAGCAGCTTAGGGGTGAGGCTTTTTGTTTGCTTAACAGCCTTGCTGAAGTATAACTGACGTACCTCAAACTGCATGTTTTTCAAGTGTGAGATTGAACATGTGTACACACTTGTGAAACCATCACCACAATCAAGATAATGAATAGGTCCATCAGTTTTCCTGTGTCCATCTGTAATTCCTCCCACCTTCCTCTTTCTGATCCTCTGCTTTCTCAAGGAAACCACTGATTTGTTTTCTGTCACTATAGATTAGTTTGCACTTTATAAATGTTATACAAGCAGAATCATCTAGTACGTACTCATTTTATCTAGCTCCTCTCACATATCATAATTATTTTACTTGTCAATAAAAAGAATGAATTATTGATCATGATTATTTTTTATTGATCAATAAAAATATAATCATAATCCATGATGGATTGATAAATCACTAATTCATTCCTTTTTATTGCTAAGTAGTATTCTATTGTATGCTATACCAGTTTGTTTATATATTCACCTCTTGATGAGTATTTGGGTGTTTCTGAGTTCTGCTGTTACAAACAAAGCTGTTATTAACATTCGTGTACATACTCTGTATAGATACACATTTTCTTTTTGCTTGGGTAGATACCTAGGAGTGGAATGGCTGGATCACATGATAGAAATATTTTTAATTTTTTAAGAAACTGTCAAAATGTTTTCCAGGGTGACTATACCATTTTAACATTCCCACCAGCAGCATATGAGAGTCTATACACTGGATCTTACACACTTGCTAACGCTTGGTGTAGTCAGTCTTTAATTTTAGCTATTCTAATAACTCTGTCGTGACATCCTACAGTAGCTTTACTTTGCATTTCTCTAATAGAGCATCTTTCCATGTGCATATTTGGTGAAGTCTTTTTAGGGCTATTTTCTGACAATATAGGTAAGCATTTCCATAAATATGTATGCTTTTGCTAAGTTAAGTAGAAGGCTCTTTCTAAAAAGAAACAGAAGTCTTTATTAGGGAAACATACGTGTTTCTTAATCCAAGAGGTAAAACATTCTGAGAGTGCCTATCAGGCATTCTTGTAGGTCATCTAGTAGATGAATAAAACATATACATAGAGGCATCAGGCATGGCTCAAGCAGCATCATTCTGCAACTTGGAAGGTGTGCTAGAGCTTCCTGTGCAGTTCAGAAACTTCCACTCTCTTCTACGGATTTTAAATATGTAGGTCATGAGTTTGAATATAATTAAATAAAGGAAATGAGAAGGAAATAATCACATCATGGAGGGAAGAAATTATATGACACAGGGAATCCATCCGACTTTGATTTCTAGAGGCGCAAAGCAAAGTCTTCCCAGCCCTTTTCTGTCTACAGCAAGAAGTTCTTATTTACTGTGCTACATGTCTGGATGCCAAGAGAAGAGTCTTAACATCCAGGAGCACATTCTGGGAATATTAACAAGACGATATGCATATAAAGCAAAATACTCTAGGAATCTAGTGACAATCTCACAACCACTGTTGAGGGGAAGGCTCACATGCAGCTAGGACTACAAATTAAAACAGCGGCCAAATGTTCTGCAATACAGTCTATGTATAAGACCAGAAATAATTTGTGTCTCCTTCAATGCACAGAATCACTTGATTAAAAAACAAACACGGAGATAAGCTTCAAGCTATCTTTATGATCTTGTCATATGAAACGTGAATTTCAGAAAAGTTCTAATCAGTCTGAAGAACTATGCCAAAGGAAAAGAAAAAGTAACATGTAACTTCACCAGGATCAACTTTTTCATACGGTCACTCTCAGTTTACCTTGATCCATTTTATAGAGAGGTGCTTTGAGAGTCACCTATTAATAGGACAAACACAGCTTGAGATTTAACCTAGCAGCTTCTGGATTGGGAAAGCTTTGGAAAAGTTAAAATTAATGAGACAGTAAATCTGCAGATATGAGGAATGCTACCTAAATTACGGGCCAAGGCAGCCAACTGAGGCAGAGCCATCTGGCTTATGCACAAAGCCCAGGGAAACCTCAAGTTGAGCCCAGCACATGGTGGCAGCTGTCCAAGCGGAAGCGCTCTCACACATGTGGCCAGTCACGTGGAGGAGGAGGGAGCCAAGCCTCTGTTTATATTATGTGGCATTGCTCTGGGGAAGGATATATACTTTATTTCTTTTCTTTTCTTTTCTTTTTTAATGTGTAGTATTTCCCAAAGCCTTTAAAGTAAAGGCTTAGCCAGTAAAAGGTACAGAGTAAGAGAGAAGAATTCACTTACTGAATGATAAGAAATAAATCAATTCAAGGATGTGAACTGAGACCTCACTCTAGGTTAGGCCACAGACTAAAAGAAAAAAAAATGAAAGACCTGAAATTGAATCCTGTTTACAATATTTAATATGAGACTTTAGAAAATCACCTTCTTTGTGCCTTAGACCAGTGAAAACTCAAAGTAGCCAGTTGCCAAAATATTCGTTGCAGGTCCACGTGAGGCATAGAGTGTGTACCAGAATGTAAGTCAACCACTGCTTCCTTCGTTGAGAAAGTCTTGCTACCAAGAAAAAAAGTCAGCTGAACTGTACAATGTGCTTAATAATGTAGCTGGCTGGCAGTGTGGCTCAAGCCAGTGCATGGATCACACTATAAGTGGCACTGCTTCAGACTTTTCCCCAAATAATATTATCCTGCTCCTCCTCCTTCTACCATTCTTGATGGATTGGTTTGGATCAAGTATAAGAAAACTGGCTGAGTGTTTTATATAGTTTCTCTAACAAGGTAAAATATTTAAAGGGAATTTTTTGCAGAAACTTCACAATCCGTGGTAGAAGAAGAGAATAATTCTAGGAATGTGGAAAAAAAAAAAAAAACTCATGGAATACAAAAAAAAATCAAATGCTTCATAAAAAAGTTTCTTGTACCAATGTCATATTCAATTTAACATTTGTTTTGTATTTTAAATTTTTAAACAAGTTAATTATTAATTGCTGCAAGAAAATAAGCTGGGATGGGTTTGGCAGACTTTTACTTCTTCCCTCCAGCTTTAACTCTTATTTCACTGAGCAAAGCTCTCATGTTAACACATGATTAAATCTGAAAATCACCCCAATAACCTTCTCCCTCCCCCATCCCTCCCATAGCCACTGCCATCACCCTGCTTTTCTGACCCAAGGTAAGTCACACCTCTCCTTGAAAGACAACATACAGAGATCTTGCAGATAATATAAGGGGTGGCATAGGTAGCTAGCTAACTTTTCCTGGGTAGGGTGGTGGTGGGAGAAATATTCAGTGCTGATGTCCTTGCCAGAAACTTGAGGTACTGGCTAGTTGAACTGAGACTCACTAGGCAGCCTGCAAGATACAGCTGGTGGAGTCATTGTGAAATGAAAGGTTAGTAAACATCAAATATGTACACTAAGTTAAAGCCTGACCGGTCCTACCACAGCACACAGAGAAGATAGCTTGAACATTCTTGTTAGAGGCATCCCAACATTTGTTGCATGGGATTAGTAATCCTTTCAGTTTGCATTAAATCCTTGAGACACCAATGAGCTTTTAAAAAGTACATTCTAAAAAAAAAAAAATTCAGTGCTGAATTTTTTTCTCCAGAAAGGCATGTAACCCACATAAAATGTCTGTCAATATTTTCTACCCATCTTGGGGGCTACAGTTACACACTGACCCCTCCAAAAACAGGAAACATAAGTTGGCTGAAAAACATCAGAATCTCCTTCAAGGGGTAGCACTGACTTTTGATAGGTTATTCCCTAAGAAGACCATGTAACAGGCACAGCTGCAGGAGGTACGTTTATATCACTCTGCAAGAGGTGCCTTTTTATTCTACACTCTCAGAAATGCCCTAGTTTGGATGATAAACTGATGTGGTTACTCTGCTTACAAGGGAGCGGGAATGAGGCTCCTTCACAGTAGACCCATCTGTCACCTCTAGATTCTGTCATTACCCAGCACCGAGCTGGCAACTAATAGGCACTAAGGAATTAACAAATGAAAGACCTGCGAATACCTGGTAGCCAAGAATAGGAAGTACTTTTTTCAGAAGCTGCTATTTTCTCCCCACAAAGATGAAGATAGGTAGAGCTGATCTGGGTGAAGTTATAAAAAGTTTGTCTTTTCAGATCTCCAGCTTTCACTTTACATTACTCACCCCATCGCAGGTAAGTAATCTTCCTGACCTTATTAGATGGTTAAAAAATTCTTTCCCTTCTCAAACTAGTAAAGGCCAAGACAGCAAGAGGACAGAGATGAGATCCATTTGGCTCACTGCCATACACCCAATGTTGAACGCAGTGTCTAGCTCTCAGGAGGTGCACATACATAATTATGAAATGGGTGAATGCAAATAAACTAGCAGCATATTTTTGTTGAGGATAATAATTTAACTCTTCCAGGCATCTGCAATTAAATTTGAGCTTTAAACTCTCATTATTAATAGAAGGGTGTATTTCATAGCATAGAAATTACAGGAAATAGGATGGGCACAGTGGCTCCTGCCTATAATCCCAGGACTTTGGGAGGGCCAAGGCAGGCGGATCACCTGAGGTCAGGAGCTTGAGATCAGCCTGACCAGCATGGTGAAACCCCATCTCTACTAAAAATACGAAATTAGCTGGGCATGGTGGCACACGCCTGTAATCTCAGCTACTTGGGAGGCTGAGGCCGGAGAATCTCTTGAACCCAGGAGGTGGAGGTTGCAGTGACCCAAGATTGCACCATGACATTCCAGCCTGGGCAACAAAAGTGAAACTCCATCTCAAAAAAAAAAAAAAAAAAGAAAGAAAAGAAAGGAAATTATAGGAAATAGGAACTAGTGGTGATGGAATTATTCTTCTTTATTGGGGAAAGGAGGGATGGAGCCTCTCTCTGTTCTTAAAATTTGACTATTAAGAGTTCAGGCATTCTAGTGTATCTTCTGATCCAAGAACACTACACTTGAGACATCCTCAGCCCTCCCTTCTACAGTCTGTCTCCCAGACACTGGAAGCTGGGGATGTAGCATGCTCTGTAATGGATCACTCCTATCCTGACAGCATGCCCTAGATCTTTCTTCCTAAACTGAAATATGGACTTAAGCTAGGTTATCCTACCTTTCTGTGCCTGCTTCCATCCCAATTTGCATACGCAAAGCCTTCTAGATCCTAATTTCTACTGTTTCCAGCTCTCCAAGGGAGGTAGGCAAAAGTACTTAGTCAAGATCCTTCAGATTATACATTTTATCATGAGAAAGTTTGAGGAAACCACAGAGAAGCTGGCCCCTCTGTGCTGGGGTTCAAGGTTGGGGAGGTAAGTGGGGATGGTATGGTGAGCAGTTACATAGGAGGAAATTCAAGCTGTTGCCTATTAAGATTCATGACTTATTTTTAAAGAAGGTGTGTGTTCTAATATGTGGACTATGATTATTCAGTTATTAAACAAATTCTTCTAAGTATGTACCATAAACTGGTGTTCCTATTAGATGCTGGGGAGATACAAACACAAGTATGCAAATCTTGCCTTGCATCTCATACAGGCAGATTCATACACAAATGATTACAACACATTCTCATGAGCGCTGTTGGAGGGGTAGGAACAAGGTGCAACATCAGCACAGAGGCAAACCCCCTGGAGAGTTCTGGGTAGGATTCCAGGAGGTGGCAACACTTAATCTACATCTTAAATGAGGAGTGGGAGCCTGCTGGGTGAGTGGGAGCATTCCATGTAGCCAAGGAGCACATTGAGACACAGAAGCACAGCAAGTCTGAGAGCTGCACTGAAGTGGTCCAGCATGCAAGAGCGAGGCTGAAGTGCGGACCAGGAACAGAGATGAGGATGCTGGTGGAGGCCAGACATCTAGGCCTGGTCCACCTAAGAGCACAGACTGTCTATCATAGAAAAGGAGTTTTAACAGGACACCAGTTAATAATGATGTTCATACACGCTAAAAAATGTTAGTGTTTAGATCAAAGTTTAGGAAGGAAAACATAACATTTTGGTTTGGCTTTGTAAACATAAAATATTTTTCACAGCTGTGTGATTTGCTGATTGGGACTGAACATATTAATAGGTCAAATTAGCTTTTAAAATACATTTTAAAATAATAACTATTTCTATTATATTATTTAAAATGTTAATAGGTCAAATTAACTTTTTAAATACATTTTAAAATGAAAAGCTTTATGCACATTGAGCCAGTCTTCATGCACACCATCCATATAAAATGATGTTCCCACACAGAATGTAAAAAAAATTACTGAAGTACATTGCCAGGTTTAAGACAAAGTGGACATCACAGTACCTGGCCTTAGTACTCTCATGCAGGCAGCTCTGCCTCATAGTTAAGACAACCTGCCTACATGGGGTGTGGGTTTGAATGCAACTAACCATACGTAGAGCTTTTTCTCCAGATGATTCGTTAATTAAGAAATCATCGTATCTCACTATATTAGTTGTGCTAATTGAACAGATAAGAAATACTCTATAAGGGAATTCATTTTTCTTTCCTGATATTGTTCTCTTACCACCAGGGTAATGAAGAAAGAAGAGCTATTATTTCAAAGAAGATAAACAAACAACACTGGAAAAAGCCTTTCTTCATGGGAGGAACTTCTGAATTTATTTGTTGTTTGTGCATTTGTTTGTTGCACACAACACTGCGTGAATAAAATTAGCAGTGGAAAAGCAGCTTGTAATGTGTCCTGATGTTAGAAGGGTCATGGCAGGGTTCCCAACTCCATCTTTTCTTCACCAGGCAGGATATCTGCACATCATCTGAGATCAAGAGGAAGTTGTTCATCCTACATTTGAGACTGTCTACAGAAGGAAGTTCCAGTCTTCCTTCATTACCTATTTCCATAGTACGCTGGTTACAGCTTTATTACCTGGTAGTGCATCTTAATGAAACCACTAGCCTTATGAATTCTCGGTGGACACATGACATTAATTCAGGGAAGAAATGGTTATTTACATAGTAAGACACAGCCTCAAAGACTCAAAATATGCATTACTATTAGTAATATTAAATAATAATAAATTAATAATATTAATTTGCATGCATTAGGAGATAAAAAGATTCATTCAGCGCCTACCACAAGCCATAAGAAGGCATTTTAAGGAAATAAATATCTTATAAGTTCAATAGCTTTAACAACAACCTTATACTCAAAACTCTTAGCAGCTCAAGACTGGCTGTTGTAATGGATCTGGAAGTCTATCTTACACATTAAACAAAACACAGTATTTTGGGAAGAAAGGAAATTCTGAATATGCCAAATACTTGTGTCATAGCGTCCACAATCACAGTTTTTCTAAGTCTCCACTAATATTTCTCTAGGTTGGAATTCACTTGTTATATATACATGGCCAGCACACTGCCAACATGTACGACAGTGACTTATTAGAAATTCCAGTCTTACTTGTGGTGGGGGAAGCAGAGACAATCTTAAACCTACACTTCAGGAACAGTGACTACCCTTAATGCCAACCACAATTGTGACGATTATCGAAAAGTTTTTTTTTTTCTGATAATTTGTTATCAGAAATTACTTGAAGGAATGACAGGAGAAATAAGACAGCCTGCAGTGAGGATGTACTGGGTCTCTAAGGACTGGAGGGGAATTAAATCATGCTGAAAAATTTTGATACAAAGCAATCCAGGCAACAGCTACTACAATTTTTGTTTTGATCATTGCAGTGATATTACAACTTCTAAACTTGTAATTACCAAACTCTCAGAAATGTTTTATATTTATAAAAGGAACACACACCACAAGTTCCTCACTTGCATATGAAACATAATGAAAGTATTTGACTTTCAGATTTCCATTCCTTCCCTCTTAAAGAGAGAGGATAGCAATTTGCTGTCTTTCAGCCTTAGATACCTGAGCACCAGAAATGGATTTAGACTTTTAAGATAGGTAATAGGTAAAAATGAGTGAAATCAATGTCACATTGATTTGGGAAATAAGAAACAGAAGGAGACAAACCAAACACTTCTGGCAAGGGAACAGACAACAAAGGAACACTGTGAGGTCCTTATGAGGTGCAGGTAGCTTGCCATCCATGTAAATAAAGCTGTTGGTTATCTTAGGGAAGGGAGCCATTTGTAGGAGAATGTGAAGGGCTCATGCAGCGTGCAGTAATGAAGCTGAGTACGAAGACGAGTCACAAGCAATCAAAAGACAGAAGAGGAGCCAGAAAAGAGTGCTGACTTAGGGATGATCATCAATAATGCACTAAGGAATAAAAATCAGAAGAATGTTTGACAGCAATGAAAAGGGCCAACAAGACTGTGGGCTGTATGTGTAGTCTCCTAGAGAACAAGTCAGAACTGTTTCTTCCAACGCTATTTCAGGCAGCAAGATCTCATTAACTGTGGGCAGGTCTGGCTTTTCCCTCCCATTGGAAGAAACTGAATGAAAAGCTGTGATTTCTAACTAAAGTCAATTCATAGTTCAAAGGACTGGGCACAAGCAAAGACAATGTGGTTTCCAGCCCCACTGTAGTTCCCCTACAAAACTGCCACCCTCCCTTCCCTTCCCCCTTTCTCTGGTTTATCATAATCCTATACTTTTAGAGTGTTACGGAGAGGATTAACAGATTTAGATTAGCCAACTGTGAGAAGAAGGAGGATGTACATACTTGGAAGCTTTTTTAAACTCTGTGATAGCATCATCCCTCTTTGTAGAAACCTCTATGGCAGCAGAGTATACTTAGAAAAGTTAACTATGGAAGGCTGTAGTCATAAAAAAAAAAACAGGATATGCTAATGCTGAGACAAAAAAATAAATAATACTACTCTTTCTCACTGATGTATTCTGTTCATGGCTATCCAGTCATTTAATAAGACAGATCATTAAGGAGATGATCCTTGAAATTCTAATCAGATCCTAGGAAGGGCATGGCAAGGGAAACCCAGCTGGCAAAATCCTAATGTTTTAACAAAGACCATACTGTGCTAAGTTCAAAGACCAGTCCTGTACTAAGCCACCAAAGGAATAGTGAAACCTCCAAATAACCCCAAAGTAACATCGTCTTTCTATGTTCTTTTAATGAGATTTTAATTTCACTGTTGAGCAAGTCCCTGAGTTGACAGTTCCTCATCTTGACTTTGAGAAATCCTACAAACTAGAGTAATAAAGCAGTTCAGAATAAATAAAACTATTAATGATTAATGGTAACATTTATTGAGATTTACTATGCACTTTATGTATCAAATTTTAATCCTTATAGCCACTTTATGAGGTTGGAACCAGTATCTGCTCCATTTTGCAGAGGAAATAGAGGCACAGAGAGATAAAGCAACTTGTTCAGGGTCACACAGCTTGGGAGGGACTGAGGCAAGATTTGAACGCAGGCAGCTTGGCTCTCTGGTGCTTGTATACACAACCACAGTGCCTTCTGCCTCTTAGCATCTACCTCCTTAAAATCGATTGTTACTGCTTTTAAGGCAGGTGCTTAAAATAAGAATTAGGACTAGAGAGGCACTGCTGGTGCCCCTTATGTATAGGGTCCCCTCCCCTGTATCAGACAGCAGGGGCCAGTGTGACTTCTATCTCATGTAAAAGCTGATTTTGTTCCTGCAAAGAAGTCACAGGCATACATAAAGATCCCTTTGGGGACCCAAATAGTGAAGCGAGAGAGAATGAAACACACATCAAAAAGCCCTCCATGTTTTCCAGCATGACCATTTTAGAACTGGGGCTAATGTTTCCCAACATGGTATCTCATCATCACTGTGGTCTTAGTGCCTTTCAGCCAAGATTTTTCAAACACAACACTCAAGAATTTGACAGCTGGTCCCAGTTAGAAAAGCAAAGCTGTTTTGAGGATGATTTTGTTGTGGATGCTTTGACGTCTTTTATCTTGCTTTAAGAAAAAAAAAAATCCTTCTTCCATAGGTGAAGGTTTCATCTTGCTAATATGAGGGGGAAAAAAAGTGTTTCTGGAATAAAAGGTGGTGATGGAGATGAGTTTACATTAAATGGTCAGTTTAGTAATTTACACATAAAATTCCTGAGATCATTACCACAGTTAAACTACCTTTGAAAAATGACTGGACTTGAGTATATTCAGAAAAATGCCTCTAGAAGGCATATGGAACAAAGAAGGCTGAGAACATTGGCAGCTTATCTGCTTGCTCCGAGTCATGCTTTATGGGAAGGGCAGCAACAATGACAGATTAGGAGCAATCAGTGACAAAGCTTCAACCAAGAGAGGTGTTGAAGGCATCCTCAAGCCCCAGACCAGAGTGCTCAGCCCTCACAGAACATGGGTGAGCTGCATTCACAGCTTACATCTGTTGCTGTTATTTTTCTTTCTCCATATAGATAGCCATTGGTTGGTACAGATGAAAGATTAGGCCAGGGAAGGGATGAGGTGGGTGATCAATGTTCCATCATTCATCAGCTGCTTCAGGGCTTTAAGCCCATTCCCAGTGGTCTACAGGATGACCACCTGGGCCATCCTTTAAGCAACAACGCCAGTCATTCCCCAAAAATGAAGAATAATAAACCGTGGTGAATGGGGGACCAGACATGGTGGCTTCTAAAACTCCCTTAGTAAGAACATCACAGAATAGATCCTTAAGATGAACTGTCATGAAAATTGTCTTCACTAAATAGCTATTCTCAGATGAATTCTCTCTGTTGCCAGATATAGTCTCACCCATTGCCTCCAAAGAACTAGCTGTACCTGGTTCAGAAATTTCATTTCATTTGTATAAAAGAACAAGAAAAATGAAATCAAGATTTTAAATAATCAACCAGTGCTGGAAGGAAGGTGATAAATTTGGCACCTGAGGGGTCCTGGATGAGGACAGCCAGACAGGAGTGGGTGATGGAGTTAGCAGGGCCAAGTTGATGACTTGGACTCTAAGTGCAGAATAATCAAGAAATTTAAAAAGAACATTAACTTTGTAAGTTTCCATCCCTATTTACATATCCAGAAACAGGGATGTTTTTTCTAGAAAAGTAAAAATGAAATGTCACTTAGTCCAATTAAGTGTTATTTATGTTATATACATTATAGACAGGAAATTTTTAAAATTGCAGGAAATTCTGAACTAAAAAAAGAAAACACATCAATCACTAAGTAGAAGCATAGCTAAGTAAACAGTGATAAGCAGTAAAAAGAAAAAAATCATGATTAAAGTTGTCTACTCATATGCAAAAGAGAACTTATTTTTAAACCTAGTAATGGTAGATTAAAATTTCCAATTGGCATCAGAAGAGAACTTAATGTGAGATATAATACAAGAGCTAAAAGAACCAATAGGTTGAAATCTTAGAAATAAAGTTAAACACCAATCAAATGGTTATTAGAAACTAAACTGTAAAAAAAAAAAAAAAAAAAAATCCTCACCCAACAGATAATTCAATAAGGCAAGAATGAAGTTCATGACACAGGTAAGGAGGACAATGGTAATTTTTCATGAATCTACATCATCAAAGGCGCAGCTGCCTAGGAGAACAAAAGAACAGCAGAAAAGCCTGCAGTGGCCTGGCACCTGATACGCAAGCTCTCCTAAGACAAATGAAGGGCCCTGTTCACAACCAAATGACATTTTGGCAAGATTATGCAGAGGATTTATTTCTGGCTGGCTGGAGGTCAGTCAAATATATATATTTCCTATTTCCAAAGAGTCAATCTCCCATAGGTCTGTGGTGTGCTGTTCAAACAGACATCCAATTCTTCGTTTAGCAGAATCTGAAATTTGGCACTGTTCTGTACAAGATATTGGCATTAGGCTTTTAATGAGAAATGGTGAGATAAAAATGATGAATTCATTCTTGCCTGGGTAATGTAGTAAAAAACGATTGCACATTCAGCTTCTGGTTTCTGTGACATAACTCTAGAAGACAGAAACCTCTGGAATCCCCATCCTGCTTAATCTATAAATCTGAACAGTGCAAATGCAGACCCCCAATTTTTGCTGCTAATAAATGCCAGCAATTTGATTAAAACCCAATAGGAAAAAAAACCCATATATCTTTATAATATGTACAATGGTGTGTTTTAAGTTGTCAACAATTCATTCACTCAATAATATTTATTGGATGTCTACTAGGTGCTAGTCATTATTCTAGTGCTCTAGGATTCATTGGTCAACAAAGCAGACAAAAATCCCTGTGCACATGGGGCTTAGTCCTGTGATATGTGAACTCTGTCTCAGCAAAGTCACTCAACTACTATTATTTCCCCAAAATTATATGTCACCAGGCATTACTAGCCACAGTGCTCAAACAGGGTCCAAAGTGGCAAAGACACACTAGGAGCCTGGGCTTCAATGGGATGTCACTGTAAAATGGTGTAAACACCTTCAATTTTAAGGACAATCCAGATTGTCCAGCTGGGCAAAGTAACCAACACCCGATACAGGGGAATGTCTGGCAGATACCAGCACTTTTCAAAGCATGCTAGTCTGCAAAATCCTATTCATCACAAAAACGTTATAATGGCTAGCCAAGTCACTACTGAAAGCACACATGTGCTTTCTTTCAACTTACACACTTCCCCAGTGATAGGACTTGTCATGATAAACATCTAAATCAGACTAGAAAAACCAAGCCAAGAAGAAAACATTAAGTTGCATTCCTGGTCTGTGATCATCACTGACACTGGAATACCCAGCCCTGGGCAACACCCTGGTATTTAAAAAGGGGGTGGAGGGCGACCTAAGAAGTCTGCCTGAAGAGAAGAGTAAAGGCACATGAGTTAGAGCTGTAAAATGAGTTAGTCTGACGGGGGTGGAGGAGGTCCTAGAGTTGGGTTAATGGGAATATTCAAGAGCAATAAGGGGACATTAGGATAACACTGTAATCATCTTTGAGCAAGAACACCCTGTGCTATTGCTGCTGTTTTATTATCCAGTCCTATGAATATAGTATATAGGTTAATGCTTTACATTTTAGGAGGGGAGCACATACTAACTTAGTGTTAATAAGCACTATCAATAAAGTCTTAACAAATGACCAGGGAATCCATATCAGAGACTGAATATCTGCAGGAATGACCCTCACAGTGGGCGTGGAGTCAATCCTTCTAGATATATGACTTTTCCTCCCTTAGAGAAAACTGGTTAGGACTTTATATCCTAATGATCTTGTGTTAAACCTTTACCAAAACTAGACAATTAGGTGTACACTGAATTCTTCTGCTGGTCCAAGTCCTTGTTTAAGGATGCTGGTGATTCCAATGAGTTATCAGGAAGACAGGAATCTTTAAGTAAGCTGTAGAGCCTTACATCTACAGCCCGATTGGCTCGAATAATCATATTCATCTTTTTGCCTATAGAAATATTCTTAAACTGCTTTTATCTAGGTCTGCAGAGATGATGTGCTGTGTTTGTAGGAAGAAAACAGGATGGCACCAGTTAGCACTAATGCACTCTACAGGAGACTGAAGCTCAAAAGCCTTCAGGGGCCTGGGAGATAATGTAACTCAGTTGGAGAAGAGGGGACAGAATTTTTTCCATTCAGGATTTTATGCCGAAAAGTGTTTTCAGATCTTTGGACTTTTCCAATACAAGCCAGAACTGGATTCTTATGTCAACTCTCCCACTTTTCAATTGTTGTCAGCTAATCCCCAAATTTTGTTTGTTCAGCCCCCTCCCCACCTGCCAAAAAAAAAAAAACCAAAAACCATTTCCAAGCAAGATCAGAGCTGTAGGCACTAGGTTGTAACCTCTGCACTACAGGAAAAACCTGAAGAAATTGTCTGGAACTAGGGTCAGAGAAGATAGAAGGATGTGGGATGAATTATTGACTAACGTTGTTCAGAGGCTTTGTGGTAAAACTTGAAGCTCAACAAATTTCAATTTGGGTATGCAGCAGAGGAAAAGAATTCCACAGGCATAGAGGCACTCAATTAAGACTGCCTAGGTTCATTTCCTTAAGAACTGTGTTAAATTAAGACTCGAGGTAGAAAATATGGACTAAAGTAATTTTAAAAATCAGTTTTTCACAATTTGAGATTTATCTTTTTAACATATTCAAACAAAAGGAGTCATGGTTTAAAGTCAAGGAAAAACCTATAATATATAATTAAGGCTGAATTTCTGCACACCAAATATAGTTAAGAAAATGGAAGAAAACAATGTAATCAGCAATGAAGCACCAAGGGTAAACCAACTACAAAAGACCATTTGTCTATTAAAAATAAACACATGTAGCATACACAATCCAATGGAAAATGCATAAACAAACTAGATTTTGCTTTCCTGTCAAGTATGAGATACTCGCTAATGATACATAAGCACCCATGAAAGCACACTTTGGTTTCTTCTCTTCTTTAATATTCCTAGCTTTTGAAAATGGGATGCAAATAGCACATCTCAAAAGTACATTCAAAAGATATGCTACACAGCAGTGATGTAATCTAAAAGCAATGTAGTAAGTTTTCTGAAGAATCATCTGCACCCAGAACAAGTGATTTATGTAAGACATTTTAAAAGTTCTAACACTATTTAATGAGAGTATTACAGAGCTAGCAGTGTGCATTACAGCTGGAGCCCCACAATGAGCTCATGGAGACTCTACTTTCCATCCTAATGTGCATGCTTAGAGATGGGCATGAGCCAGTATGGATCAGTCACAGGGGAGGAGACGATTGTTGGGAGCTTCCAAGAGAGAAACTTTCTTCCTCTTTACTAAGAACCACTAAGAGACAAATGTGAATTATGAAACATGCAGCTGGCCAGATGCGGTGGCTCGTGCCTGTAATCCCAGCAGTTTCGGAGGCCAAAGGGGGAGGATTGCTTGAGGCCAGGAGTTGAAGGAAACAGGCAGCACTGTTTGACTGGCAACCTCCTAAGACTGTGAAGCGAACGAGCCTCAGGATAAAATCAACACTGTGGAGAGCTGGGCTAAGAGAAGGAAAGACCCCAGGTCTTGGCTGATACCACTGAGATGCTAAACAACCCTGAAACCTTCCTTTCCTTTGGATATCCAGTATGTGAGCTAAAATCCTCATTTAAACCATTTTGAACAGTTTTCTGTTACTTGTTGTTTAAACCACTCTAACTGAAAGTGCAGTTTCTCCTGGAGAATCATTCAAATTCTTCAAAATATTAAGAGTCAAGTTTTACACAGTATGGTTTTCTGGTAGGCATTGATTGCATTCATATAAAAACATACAGAATTGGAAGAAAAGATTCCCTTTGTCTTAAGTTTCACAAAATACTGTCATATACTAGGAATGATATATTCCATTTTGAAATGAATGTTAATAGGTTAAGTGCAAATGGAGCGATTTTTACAAGTGGGTCCAAGAGACATTTCTATGGAGTCTCCTTAAAGGAAAACTTTCTGGGTTTTCACCAACCACTTTCATATATCATTCTGGAATACAGTCTTATACCAACCAGTGAGCAGTTTAAGCAATGGAAAGGAACGGGAGTATATATTAGTACCCAAGACACTACTACAGAGTTAGAGAATTTTCCATTGTTGTATTAAATGAAACCACCACCTCAAATATAATATAAACTTAACTGGTTCTTAATACAAAATTTATCTATAAGGATTGTTCTACCATCAATTACCGTCTTCCTGCCTTCAAAGGAGTACTTTAAACTGAGTATACAGAAAATAATACTCATGATGTAGTTACCAGAGAAAAAGAAAAAAATCACTACTACTGATTTTGATATGCATATACAACCCTACAATGCAAATATTTAAATATAGTACCATTTCATAGAATCGCTTTTTTTTGTGTGTGGAGATGAAATTCATATAACATAAAATTAACTCTTTTAAGTGAACAATTCAGTGGCATTTAGCATATTCAGAGTGCTGTGCAACCACTATCTCTATTTAGTTCTAACAGATTTTCATCACCTAAAAGGAAAACTCTATATCCAGGAAGCAGTCACTCCCCATTCGCACCTCCTCCCAGCTCCCAGCAACCACAAATCTACTTTCTATCTCTATGGATTTAACCATTGTGGATATTTCGTATAAATGGAATCATATAATATGTGACCTTTTGTGTCTGGCTTCTTTCACTTAGCATAATGCTTTCGAGGTTCATCTCATAGAATTTTAATAAACTTAAAAATTATGCCAGAAAGAGTTGGTTTTAGGGCTCCCTGGAGAGAAGTCTCCAGTATAACCACAGAGACTTGGGGTGGGCACAAAGGAAGTTAAATCCTTCAGGTCACGAAAATCAACTATATAAATACAGAACAAGAGTAAATCAGGTAAGTAGCAGCCAGATGGAAAAATATTTTAAAAGTAGTTGCAAAGACGATAGGAGAGGGATTAAGCCACAATAAAATCTCGATGATGAGTGCGTGAAGTCTAATAGTATTTTATACTTTTCTATATATTTGATTTCATCATTAAAATATTTTAAACAGAGTAAGTGGTTTTCTTTAATAAAACAGTGTATCTAAAATTCCAATACAGAATATCATGAGGAGTCCCCAAGTTTTCAAACGTCCATACCACATTAGGAATTTGGAGTTTATATATAATAATGTGAGCACTGCTCATTAGAAGGATACAGAAAAAACAGAGTACCGAGAGAGAGAAGATGGAGGTGGTATTAGAAACCATACTGCCACCCAAAAAAGTACATTAAGAAGAAAAGATGAAGTGAGGCTTTGGGATTAGGTATGTTCTACACCAGAGAGCAGAAATTAAAGGAGAATGATTCAGGCTCAGTATAAAGTTGAATTACTTCCAAGCAGTAATTCAACAATGAGCAGGTGTCTCTTACAAGGGGAAACGCTTTGGCACTAGAAACTGTCAGAGAGCTGGGTGACATGGTAAACTACCTTTCCTTCCCAGCTCTTTTGTCTGTTGCTGGCGCCAGCTTCATGGCCTGCAGCCTGTGCAGACACACGGGGCCCAGGCGCAGAGGGTGCTAGGCTTGCTTTAATGCTCTGTTTTTACTGTTTCGAAATTCTTAATTTTTGAAGAAGGGAATTTGTATTTTCATCTTGCACTGGGCCCTGTGAATTACATAGCTTGTCCTGTTAATATGTACAGAAGAAATACTCTTATCTGATGAAGTGGGAGTGATATTTGCTTGGGTAAAATAAAAAGGCAGTTTAAGCAGGGAAAACATTAAACTGTGATAAAAATAAAGCTTAATGTTTTAAATGTACTGTGCACGCTTATGATGTACGGCCAAAATCATTTTTTAAAATCCTAGATTTAAAAAATAACTCTATTTTCTTAGATATCCTTCCAATATCTAACTTAACAAGTTTTTAACAATTTGCCTTTATCAAGATTTTCTAAAGTCTCTCACTTGTTTTTTTTTTGCAGACACAACTCATTATCTGAACTCATATTTTATCAGTTAATTAAATGGCACCATTATAAGAAGTAAGTCTGCACAAACAAGTTCGTTAAACCTAGAACCTACCTGGCAGGAGCAGGCAAGGGTCGATGAAGGAGGATGCACTAACGTGTCATTTCTTACAGGTTAGCATCCAGTCTGCCCCTGGGCATCATGTATGCATTTCACACAGTGAACTTAGAACATCGCTTAATTCAGTGGATCAAGTTCATGGTGGTTGGCTAGTCCTCTGTAGAAATAGCAGCCTTTTTGCATTGTCTCTTGTCTGGGTTGTCCTGTTGAGGCCTATGAGCATGGCCACACTTCCATGGAAAAGAAGTATGAGTTTACCTGAGGTAGTGTGGACTCCCCCGAAACTGGTAGGGATTCTTGTCAAGTATCAAAGAAAGAGGTTAAGTGTTTGGCAAAGAAACTAGAACTCAAAGAGGTAGATCACTGACTAAGGAATTGTAGGGCAAAGGGTGAGCCTGAGGAGGACAAGGGGATTTGCATTTCTCTCTCGGGCTCTCTTCTTAGGTCTAGACTTTGAGGCTGGATGGTCCTCAAGGCAGTAGGAAAGGACTACTTCAGTTACAGGGAAGCAGGCAGAAAACTAAACCAGGAGGTACCCCTAGAGTTACCTCCAGGCTCACTACAAGTGAACTGTTTGGTTAGACCAATTTATCCAGTTGCCTACTCCCTTCTGAGTAACTGTATTCATTCTGTTGTTTTTACAACACTTTCCAGCTCTCTTTGGGCCAGAGAATCAATGGGAGAAAGTTTTCCCACTGCTAGTGTGGAGGTGGCAGAGGCAAACACAGTGAATACTGTGGATTGTAAGAAGGATAACAGTGGTTCAGTTATTCTTCCCTACCTGGAATTTACCTCCATTCTTTGCCAGGAATCTGAGTCTCATTGTATTTGGGGAAACTACACGGTTGCTTTATATTATCTGACTGGTATGCTATTTTGTAAAAGAAGTTTGATGTTCGATAAGAGGCCAGGTGAATTTACGTCAAAATGGAAAGAGAGAAGAACTGCCACTTACTGAGTGCCTCCTGGAGGCCAGCCATCACACTAACCCCTTCACATAATGCAATAATTCTCATAACCATTCCATGAGTTAAGTGGGCCTCTCTAGGGTAAAGAAGAAATTGAGGACTGAAGAGATGAACTAACTTCCCAAAGTCACATATCTTCACTGACAGACCTGGGATTTGAACCTGCAGCCATCTGATTTTAAAACTTGTTTTCCTTCCCTACACTACATGAGCTCTACAGCAGTTTCAGATCCTGAAAGTCTAAGAAATAAGATGGGAATATTTTTAAAAGTAACACAAAAAGTGGCACACAAGATGGAGAGTCATACAGCTACTCAAAACATAGAAAAACTGATTTTACTAAAATTCATCCATAACCAACAAATTTGAAACCAGTGATTTAAAGAATTGTGGGGATGTTATTTAATGGAGACTACAGTGCTGTATAATAATTTCTATGTGTTTTTGTTACCTCTACTATTCAGAAGATTGGAAAGCTCTTTCCCTTAAAAGAAAGTATTACATAAGAGAATAAACCCAATTAAAGAGAGGGTTTAAAAAAATTAAAGGAATGACCAGAACTATCAGATGACTTTACCAATGCATAAACACTCCAGAAATCACCACTGTGGGAAAAAACTGCCCCAGCCCTATATCCAGTTCACCAGGACAAAGGTTAGCTAAACGAGAACTTACTTTACAGGACCTGCATTCTGAACATGAAGCCACTTGAGTGCTCACTTTAATTCAGATAATTAGAGTGTTAGTCCCTGAAAGAATATTCACTAAATTCGACTGCAATTAATGAACTTGAAATGGCAGGTTTGCTCTAGCCCAGTGAACATGAATATTTTATGTATTCTGTACTCTATTACAATGATAATACTTCTACTCTCTGTGTAGTGCTATCTTAGCCCACACTATAATTTGTGTGAGAATAAGGCAATATTATGAAACGGAAATATACTTCATCTGTTTTGGGAATATACATGAAGGCCCTTGGGTTAGCAATTAATATAAAGAAAATACCTGTGATTAATGCCTAAGTTTTTTTTTCCCCTTTTCTAAGAATCCTAATTTCCTTTTGATAATTGGATTCAGAATTACTAGAAGGTACCTCTGCAGTTCTCCTGGCTCCCAAACATTAAATTACAAGTCACTTTTCAATGTCCTTGCACATAAATGAACCCAGAACATTGAAACGTCATCCCAGCTTTTATTTCTCAAGTCCTCCGGGACTATTTTCCTGTCTCTCTGTGGTTCCTACTTGCCTCAGTCAAATGAAAATCAAATTCAGGCAGCAAAGGAGTCTAATGAAACGCATCTCAAGGAAAGCATTTAGTTGCCCTCTTGGAGAAGAAAAAGGCTAGAGAGACACAAGATTTATACTTTAACTACAAAGGAGCCCTAGTTGAAAGACTAGGATTCAGTTTTCACAAGTCATTATAGCTAATGGCTCTTTACAAGGTCCTTCGTGATCTGGCGCCTGCCTCCTCCCCATCCTTATTCCCAATCCCCACTCTTCATTCGCCTGTTTTGGCCATACTGGTCAGCTTGTACAAAATCCATTTTCTCTGTACATGTCCAGCATGGATACGCCTATCTATGACTTCACTCAAATGTCTCCCTCAGAGGGGCTTCCCCTGCTCTTGAATCTAGATGAACACCCCATGTTTCTTCATCATTGTCTTTCTTTATAGCACATCGTTTTTCCTTCAGAACGCTTCTCACAATTTGTAATTTCATTGACACCTGTGTACTGACTTGTCTAAGATCGGCCTCTCGAGTTGGACTGCAAGCTTCCTGAGGGCAAAGACCCTGTTTTGTTGATCAGGTGTACTCAGCACAGAGTAGATGAGATGCTTTATTTATTGAATGAATGAATGAAGTACAGCTGCTTCAGGGCCTGGATGACAAAGTGTGGTAGAAGCCTCCTCCCACTACTTCTGCACGGAAGCAGGGACCACTCTGGCCCCAAACAGGAAGTGCCTGGTAACCTTCTGGAAGCAGCATTCCCCTTGTGGGTACTGGTGTCCTCATATTGGCTTTTTTTTTTTTTTGAGACAGAGTTTCGCTCTTGTTGCCCAGGCTGGAGTGCAACAGCGTGATCTCGGCTCACTGCAACCACTGCTTCCCGGGTTTAAGCGATTCTCCTGCTTCAACCTCCTGAGTAGCTGGCACTACAGGCCTGTGCCACCAGGCCTGGATAATTTTGTATTTTTAGTAGAGATGGGGTTTCTCCTTGTTGGTCAGGCTGGTCTCAAACTCCCAACCTCAGGAGAACTGCCCACCTTGGCCTCCCAAAGTGCTGGATTACGGGCGTGAGCCACCGTGCCCAGCCCAAGCAGTCTTTTGGGCAGGGAGCTAGTGAGACTACCACATGGTAACCGGCACTAGCAAAGTCATTTAAGGAGCCCCGGGACATCCCTTTGGAGACTCCCAACAATATTCCAGGGGAATATGTGTTATTACTGGCTAATAACTATTTAGCCTGCAAACAGTTGAACTGAATGAATATTTCAGATTATGCCTATAAGATTAAACTTACATTTAATTATTGCTAATTGAACATCTAAAGCCACTGTTCAGAGTTATTTTAAGTGCAGATTTCTATATTTTTGACATTAAAAACTCCGTCATAAAAAATATCAAAAATTAATTTCTCATATTCATTCCTTATCTAATAAAAATTTTCATGAGCACTAAAGAAGAGAGCCAACTTTCCTTTTGCTTTATAAAAGAAATTCTGAGAGCTCCAGCAAGCCTAGAGTGCCAGAGGCTGAGAAGCCCATTAGTCAGAATAACCGATAGCATTTTTATGCTTCCCAGGGATAATGCTGTCCAAATCATGTCCTCTAACCTGTATTCTACCTTTCTATTAGACACTGAGTTCCCATTGTATGTCATTCTCACCTTATTACTCAATACCATGAACAAATACAAGAATTAAAGGCAAAACAGTTAGAAGGATATGTGAGGAATGAATAGTCAGCCCTGGAAGGAAAGCCAGGCCAGTGGCTAAACAATTCAGATGTTCTTTCTTGTCCTTCTGACCCTACATATCACAGAAAGACGAGAAAGTGCAGAGCTCTGACAGTACAGTCTTGACCCCAGATCCATTCATCCAATGAAGAAATGAGCCATGAGTATATTGACTTTTTAAAAATCCAGTCAACAATCACAAACGGGTAAGGAATCTCAGAAACTGTAATAAATTAGCCCTCCAGGGGGTCTATCACTGAAAAGATACTTTGAATCTGATGCTCTGATTTTGAGTAACAAATCTCTCATTGCTGACCAAATCCTACAAGGATAGAGATTAAGGCATTAAATCTATTTCTCAAGTTTAATGGACAGCTCCTCCTTTACTTGCTGCCACTGTGTACTTGGGTCAGAGGGTACATGGCCAGGCCCATGTGTTTGCACCTATGGCTATTCAGATGGTTTCCTGATTATGAATTCCTGCTATCTGGTTCTATATAGCTCAGCAGACACAGAATCTGGCAAGAAAATTTTCTTTTATGGAATGGTTACCATGGGTTATATAGTGGATGATTCTGAAAAACATTAGCCCAAGAACGAAATTGGAAAATATCACCTATATCCCCCAAATATGTACAACTATGATAGACTAATTTTAAAAGACACAAACACACAAAAAGAATAAAACTGGACACAAATATTGATGATACAATGGGGACAGTATAAACCTGATGACAAGGACAAGTTTCTAAATCTATCAGCAGGTGAGCAGTCAAGGTCTCTCCTTGTTTTAAAATGAATCTGGGGCAAAGGTGTTCTTACACAACCTTTTGGATGCTAAACTTATTTAAGTAGTGCAAGATTAAGAACTAGGCTTTCTTGGGACTGGCAAGAAAGTCTTTTTTTTAAAAAAAATAACCAAATATAAGATGCAAGATCAAATTTAAGATTATAATTAGACATGGAGCCAAAATAGTGATTAGAAGCCCACAATGAATAAAAAAATAATGATTTCGTTTTCTTCCTTAGCTTTCAAATTTTTTGATTGGGCAAACAAGGAGCTGTATTACTTGTTATATAAGAAATCATGAGGCAGTGACTTCTCTTTTATCTTAACCAATGAAGTAAAAAAAAACAGCAGAGATTTCATCTGGGACTTGGGGACTTGCCTGTCAGACTATTAACAAGTAGACTGTTGAACAAAAGAGCCATTTAATTTAAATCCTACACACTTGGTAATGTTAGAAAAATGTAAGTCATCACAAAGACAAGGTTTCCTGCACCAAAGCAAACTGACTTTACTTCCACTAGAAACACATTTTTGTCGTAAGCAGGGACTGGTCAGAGAATGTGGCGAGACTGAGTGTAATCTTCAAGCCCATTTGATTCTGGAGTTAAAGGACAGATTAACATAAATTAAAACAGGGCAATCTAAAGTAATTGAAAAAAGCAAGACTCTGACTTAGTAGACATCTACGACTAATCCACTAGTAAGCTCATTTCGCTTAAGTGAAGTTAAGTACAGATCCTAATTGGATTCTATCTCTGTACCAGTGGTTTTAAAGAGGATACACAGCTCCTACCTAAATACGAAGTAACAAAGTTAATTAGAAAATCAGGGCTTACAGTGTGGTTTACTGCTGCAATGATTCATAATCGTGTAACCCAGAAACTGAGAACATCTTTGGGGAAATTACAGCTGTTATTTTATGCTAGAACTTCTTGGAAATAACATTTGCCCACATTTTGAAAGGTAGTTTTCAATCACTCCTTTCCCCCACCCCCAAATCAGAAGTTCTTTACAAAGGACAGGTCTACCAACACTTCCCTGGATAGCTGGTCATTCATTCTACATCAGAATCTGCAGATAGGTAAGCACAGTGAGTGGCTGCGCTGGCAGAGGATTCAATCTTATAAGTGGACATCACAGCTTAAGCTTCTGATTTAGTTTTCTAGGAACTCTTTCTTCTGCTTAATTTCTTTGAATTTGGCGCAGAGGAGTATGGACACTCTCTTATGCTTTTATCAGATTTAAAAAATGATAAATTCTGTCAAAGCAAGAATTCTAAGCATTTTGCTGGAGTCTGTCTTTCTCTTGCTCTTAAATAAACTTCAAAAGATACATAGCAACCCTTAGGTGTATGATGAAACTAATGCTGAATCTGTGTGCTCTGTGCATGCTTATGTTTGTGTCTGTGTGTGTGTGTGTGTGCATGCGTGCTCTCACTGTACATTCATTTGGGCCTGGTTCCCAGTGTTCTGCAGAGCAAACAGCTCTTTGGAGGTTTAAAGCAACACTGTGATTCCACCACCTCTCAAGAGTTCAATTGCTGGATATCTTTTTTTTTTTTTTTTTTTTTTTTTTGGTGGTGGGAGTCTTGCTCTGTCACCCAGGCTGGAGTGCAGTGGCAAGATCTCGGCTCACTGCCACCTCTACCTCCTGGGTTGAAGCAATTCTCCTGCTTCAGCCTCCTGAGTAGCTGGGATTACAGACGTGTGCCACCACGCCCGGCTAATTTTCATATTTTTAGTAGAGATGGGGTTTCACCATGTTGGTCAGGCTGGTCTTGAACTCCTGACCTCGTGATCTGCCCACCTCGGCTTCCCAAAGTGCTAGGATTACAGGCTTGAGCCACCATACCTGGCCCAATTGCCGAATATCTTATCTAGAAGTGGTAGTGATTCATCTGAATGGAATTAGAACTACTTAACAATGTATTAGGTAGTCCAGCCTATCATTTGTGAATATGTAAAAAATAATTTTGTATGCCAGTTTTTAATATTAATGTCCAATTTTTCTATTTAGGGAATAAATGTTATACCTCAATAAAGATTTGTTTTTAAAGAAAAGATATCTGAGAAGCCAGGAGCAATGAGTTACAATCAAATTGGCAGTGGTGCCTTTTTGAAAATGGAAACCCTATATCATATCTAACTGGTCAACATTTATTTCTGGTAAAAATACACAAGGAAAGTAATCAGCATAGCACCCCAAAGTACTTATAGTCCTAATTCCCTAAGGTATTAAACTTAACACGCAGACAACTTTTAGTCAGGAATCACTCAGCTGTATTCATTGATATCATTCAACTAACCCCAAGCCTGTCTAAACCCAGAAAGCGTTTAAGGAGTTTTCTTCCTTTATTACTTGTCACCATTTCAAAATCATAGTACAGTTGTGTAATACAGACACCATTTTAATAATGAAAGTTTTTCTTCACTGAAAGTCAAACATCAGTGAAGATCACAGCATAATCACTGAACTGAATATGAGACGAAATATGTTCACTGTTTTCCAAGACTTTCATCGTAAAAGTGTACTGCTGCTCAGTAAATTGTGGATCACTCACAACAGACTGAAATATCCCTGACTGTAGCAGGGAGAACAGAGCACTTCACACATCTAACCATATGCTCATGGCTGAGCGGAGAGATTCTGCTGCTCCTATACTTGAGAGCCTAAGTATACTTTGCCATTTTGTAGAGAAATAAAAGCTGAAGGCCATCTGGAGGATCCACTGCATCCTGAGCAGCAATATTAGCTTTAATAAAAACTGTTTACTCATTTTGGTAAAAATTTATACCGATGTCATATATGTGGCATCTATACCATTCATACACATAAACACGATTTTAAAGAGTTAACTGGCACAGTTTTAAAGCAGACTCCTAGAGACAGAAGAGATACAAATAAGGCAGAAAAGCAAAGGAGATTAGTGAGACTGGGAAAAAGGTATAGATGATGAAATGAGCTCAAGACATCTCCAGAGATTACAATAAGCAAAAAATAAAGTGACTATGAAATTCCACTGTGTATCAGAATCACTTAGGATACTTGTTGAAAACAAACTTCCACACTCTATGCCCAAAAGACTACTCATGCTGTAGCTCTGGGCTGGAACCCAGAAACATGCATTTTTAATAAGCACCCCAGATAAGACAGGCATCTCACAGCTCATACTTTGAGAGACACTCAAAATACTTAACCTTAGCAAGCCCTTGAGGACAGAAGGCCTTCTAGGCCTTCATTTTTTTTTTTTTGAGACAGTCTTGCTCTGTTGCCCGGGCTGGAGTGCAATGGTGCGATCTCAGCTCACTGCAACCTCCGCCTCCTGGGTTCAAGCAATTCTCCTGCATCAGCCTCCTGAGTAGCTGGGATTACAGGCATGCCCCACCACATCCAGCTAATTTTTGTATTTTCATTAGAGACAGGGTTTCTCCATGTTGGCCTGGCTGTCTCAAACTCCTGACGTCAAGTGATCCGCCTGCCTCAGCCTCACAAAGTGCTGGGATTACAGGCGTGAGCTCCCATGGCTGGCCAGAAGGCCGTCAAGACAAACCATATTCCTTTCCTGAAAGACCAGACCCAAAAGTCAGGTGACAAGTCAATTTTTGAGAGAGAAAGAAAAGGAACGTGGGAAAAGGCAGAGGGGAGAAAAATCAATCATAGTGAATTACTATTTCTTTTTTCAGAAGATAGAAGAATATTGACATTATCCAAATCATTGATTCATGCAATAATCCAGTACTGAATTTGCAAATGGAATACAATGTATTCATTTATCCTACATATTTATTAAATGCCCATGTGTGTCAACAATGGTAGCGATATAATAACATTTCTGACAAGCCTTGCCCTAAAGATGCCTTCAACCTCCACACAAAGGAAGACAAACATGAAATAGCACAGCAGGATGAAAGCCATATGTCACGAGGTGGTAAAAATATGGTTCTCTGGCATTCTACACAAGGAAAAGCTGTCCTCCAAACTGTGGAGGGAGTGGGGTGTAAGGCAGCAGATGAGGCTTCACGATGATGACATATATGGTGAGTCTTGCAGACAGACAGGTTTTAAAACATGATTCTTCTTGTGTAGGAAAAGAGCATCCCGTGGGGCATGAAATATGGATCCAAAAGTCTACTGAGGGAGCTTTGGTAACATCTATGACTAAAGTAAGTTTTCCTTCCAGTACAACTAGTAAGTGACACTCAAAATCCATCAAAGGAAAGTTGCAGAAATGAATGCAGGCACACAGTTCCCTTTTCAGAAAACAGAAATTCCAACATCTGGTTCTAAACTCCCCTTAAATGAAATAGACATATGTTGCTTCAAGGCTAGGAATGGGTGGTATAAAAACACAGCAAAGAGCAGTTAGTGGGCACATTTCTGGAAGGCATCTGTCAAGCAGCTTCTCTTCCTGTGTATACACACAGTCACACCCTGGCTTCTGTATCAAGCCATGCAGATTAGAGTTGAGCAACTTTGCAGGAGTTGGGAAGCAGGCCACATAACTGCTTAGCCTAACATACCCACTGGTGTTCCTTCTACTATAACTGAGGTTCTAAAAAACTTATTAAACTAATTCCTCAAAAATGTATATCACAAAGTCTGGAGAGAACTTAGAACTTTTGCTTCTTTTTGTACATAAGAATTTTGTTTTTTTGCATTTTTCCCTGTCTGCTTCCATTGCAGAGAAAACTTCTTTCTCACCGGCTGTTTTTCACCAGGAGGCAAAGGAAACAAGGAGTTTCTCTGCTGTCTCACTCTGCTGATCACTAACCATCCTTGAGAATCCTCTGAAACAACTAGAATAGGGACTCAGATCTGGTCTCTTTCCAGTTGCCAGCCAACCCAGCCAGGCAAGATAAGCGAATTTATGCATGCATGTCCTCTAGTTTTTCATCTTGCAAACTTCTTAAAACCAACACCCACCCAGAAGGCCTTGCCAATCTTATCAATGGCTATTTAAAGAAAGCCTAAAAATTTTTCCTGTTTCTTGCCTAAGGTAGTGCTGAGTTTCAGCACAAGTTAAGTGGGTTTATGATTTCAGTCTAAAAACAGCACATTTAATTTCTGCACTGTTTTGCTTCTGCTCAAAAGCAATCACTTCACGTCACTATACTGGCCCTTCTTCAATCCAAACTCTGCTTTGCAAAGGTTTGCACACTAAAGGCTGGCTACCCTGAAGCTGGGTTTTGAAGACTTTTTGTAACCTGTGTTTGCCATATTCTAGTAAAACTCATAACATTCACTGCTCCGTAACATACGCTATTGCCTTTTTCAGCTTTTTCACATGCTGTAAGCATTTATTCCAATTCAAAAGAAAATGCTGATGGGAACAAAAAAACAGATTTTTAATCTATTTAAATGTTAGCTATTTCATATTATAGAAGCTGAAAAAAATACACATGTAAGAAATCATTCAAATGCTCTATATAAACTGGACTCTTTTTTTACACAGCTTTCCTCAAGTGAGCTTATTTCATATTTGCAAACACTCTGAATTTTGCAATCTTGAAAGCGAAATTCTTAAAACACTAGAATCCTGTAACTCAAAGTAGCCTTTGTTTCTAAAGTAAATGTACAATCCATCTGTATATATCAGAGTGGGATCTGTTCATCCCTAACACATGTTTACAGAGGGCCAACTATGTGAAATGCAGTTTGGGGCACTGGGAATGTGGCAGTTAACAAAAACAGATTAAAATTCTGGCCTTAAAAGTCTTATGCTCAAGGAGAAATCCTACATCGCTAACAAAATAAATAAATGAAACATACAAGCTATTGAATGGGGAGAGGTTAGGTAGAGTAACAAAATAAGGAAGAGGGTAGAGAGTTGGGGGTGGTGTGCGATTTTAATGAGGCTGCTCAGGGAAGACCCTTTTGCAAAGTAAGATTTAAGCACCAGGGGGTGGGCATACATGGCCCTGAAGAAGGAGTGTCCTGAAAGAAGAGCAATTTCAACAGCCGGGGTGGCTGGGGTGGAGTGAGCAAGGGGATGAGTAGGAGAGGAGACATCTGAGAAGTGAGAGGGACACAGTGCAGGGGACTGGAGGCCATGGAGACTGCGGGTGGAGAGCCACTGCAGAGTTTTGATTGAACTATGACCACAATCTGGTTTACTTCTTAAAAACTGAACTAAAATTCACATATTATAAAATTTACCCTTTTAAAATGCACGATTCAATGGTTTTCAGTAAAGTCACAAGGTTGTATAGCCATTACTACTTCTAATTCCAGAACATTTTCGTCATCCCAATAAGAAACCCCATACATAGTAGTCACTCCCCTGCCCTGCTCATTGCCAGCCCCTGGCAACCACTCTTCTGCTTTCTGACACTATGGATTCACCTACTCTGGACATTTCATATAAATGGAATCACACCATATGTGGCCTTTTGCATCTGATTCACTTTACCTGGGTCTCTGGCTGCTGAGATGAGAACAGGCTAAAGGGAGACAAGGATAGAAGCTGGAATGGTGGCAAAGGGATGAATACAAGAACTCATCTGGGAGTAGAGAGGGGCTTGAAACAGGACAGGATGTGAGATGGTGAGCAAAGGCTGGATCCTGGGCACATTCAGATGGGGAGGATGTGAAGTATGAGAGAAAGAAAAGTCGAGGACGATGCCCAGGGTTTTGGCCTGAGCACCTGGAAAGGTGGACAGGATGCCAACTAAGAGGCTAAGACTCCTGGAGGGGCAGGCTGGGAAGAAATACCAGGGGCTGGATTCCGAAGTTGAGGATTAAATCTGGGCTATTATCTTTCCAAGTAAAGATGCTAAAAGGGGAGCTGAATATAAGTCTGGAATTCAGAAAAAACCAAGTCTGGGTCAAAGATATAAATTTGGGAGTTAAAGAATGGAAGGTGTTTAATACCATGAAACCAGCTAAGACCAGCAAAGGAGCAAGTAGACAAAGAGAAGAGATTAAGGAGAGAGTCCTTAGACACATCAAGATTTGCAGGTTAGAGAGATGAGGAAGAACCAACAAAAAAGACTGAGAAGGAAATACAGGTAAGATGGAGTACTAAGAGAGGGTGGGGTCTTAAAACCAAGTGAAAAAACTTATCATGGAGAAAGGCACTGTCAAGTATGCCCAATGCTGCTGATAGGTCGAGCATGATGAGGACTGAGGATGATCCTCAGGTTTAGGAACACGGCAGCATTCATAGACCAGTTGTCCTTTACCTTCCTTTTTCTCCCCTCACTCCAGCCACGCCTACCTGTGCATCTGCCACTGCTTTTATCAGGTGTGTTTTCCCCAGGTACAGCTTTGAAAAGAACAGTTCGAGTGGAGTAGGTAGGTCAAAAGTCTGACTGAGATGGGTTTAAGAGAGAGTGGTAATGTGCTATAGCTGGCCTAAAATTAGAGCCTGAACAACACTATTTTATAAAAGACAAAGTTGTGTTTTAAATAAGTTGAAACAGCTGCCCCATTCTCCTCACAATAACTGCTGACCTTGGCGTCTAAGTAAGGCTGCAC